>RCUC01162058.1:0-51254 GCA_003697995.1 Taxidea taxus jeffersonii
AATTTCTGTCAGAGAGTTTGGAGATGCAGTTGTGGTGATACATAAAGAGTGGGAAAATAAAAACATGAGGCAATCATTAACTCCAGAAAAACAAAATGCAAATATAGTACATCACATGAAACAGCTATGAATGCAATTTATATCAATGTGATAGTAGGCTATAAATTTAGCCAAAAGCTAATAATTATTGTGATATAACTATTTTGGAAGTTGACAGCATGATGAAGAGAAGTGTGTGTGTATATATATGTGCTTAGGAGGTACAAGGGTTTTAAATCCTTTTAAAAAATATAAAATCAACAGCAGACAACATATAAAATATATGCATACTTCCTGATTAAAAATATGGGGAAAATTTCCAGATGAAATTGTTATAAATTTTAAAATATTTGTCTCTGCTGGGGGTGTAAACCTTGGGATTTGGGAGGGGTGAGGTGAAAGACTGATGCTTTCTTTCTTTTTTTATTTTTTTTAAAGATTTTATTTATTTATTTGACAGACAGAGATCACAGGCAGGCAGAGAGGCAGGCAGAAGTGGAGGGGGAAGCAGGCTACCTGCTGAGCAGAGAGACTGATGCGGGGCTCGATCCCAGGACCCTGGGATCATGACCTGAGCCAAAGGCAGAGGCTTTAACCCACTGAGCCACCCAGGTGCCCCTGATGCTTTCCATTTTAAGCCTTGAACATTGTATTCATTTGCTATGGCTGCTGGGTAACATGCTGGGTAACAACATGGTAGCACAAACTGGGTGGCTTAAAACAACTGAAATTAATTTATTCTCCCACAGTTCTGGAGGCCAGAATTTTGATATGGGCTTCCTGGGCCAAACCAAGATGTCAGCAGGGCTGTGCTCTTTCCAGAGGCTCTGGGGGTGAATCTGGTCCCTGTCTTTTCCAGCTTCTGGTAGCCGCTGACATTCCTTCGTTTATGGGCTTATCACTCCAATCTTCATAGCCAGCATCTTCAGATATGTCTCTGCTCCAACTCCACATAGTCTTCTCTCTGTGTGTAAAATCCCCCTCTGCTTCTCTCTTTTATAAGACACATGTGACTGTATTTAGGTCTTACTCGTATAATTCAGGATCATCTCTTTACCTCAAGATCCTTAACTTAATCACATTCTGCAAAGACCTTTTTTTATTTTCCATAAAACATGATGTCCACAGGTTTTGGAGATTAGGACAAGGATATATATTGGGGGGAGGGCATCATTTAGCATACCACAAGCTTTAAAAATCTTTTTTGTACATTTATATGATGGATATATATAAATATAAATATATATAAATATAAATATATATATAATACACACACATACATTAATACATAAGTAAAAGAATATGTACCATTTTTAAAAAATTGTGTCTCTCAGTGGATGGTCATGGCAGACTTCCAGTTCTATATCATGTATCTCTATAAGTGCTCTTGAATAATGAACATATATTACTCATGTGAAATGTTAATATGTAAGGGGAAAAAAAAAGAGGTAAGGAGAAAGATTTCATGCTTTGGCTGATCTACATTTGAGACCAACTACTTCCAAGTCTTTCATTTCAAATACAAACACCAGGCAAGTCTCCAATTAAGTGACACTGACATTTATGTTGTTCCCTGGAAGACATATGTGTGTTTAAAACATGCAGCTACCAGAAGCCAAGAGCTCAGGGGGCTAGAGAGAGGTTTTCTGGGGTTTCAAAACAACAAAGAGTAGTTTTAAACCCAATCTAGGGAATCATTTGCTCTCACACATACAGCATATCTGCTTCTTGTCTTCTGGCTTTTTTCCTGTTTTTCTCAGATGCTAAGACAGGCCATGTGATGATACTCCAAATTCAATTACTGTGGTTGAAAGGGACCTTAAAGACCACTGAGTCCAACCCCAACATGAAAGAGTTTAGGGAATTCAGAGAGGACCAGAGGGGTGATGTAGTAATTCCCAAGGCAGCTGAGGCAGAACTAGACCCCAGGTCTCCTGACCCCTGGTGTCCAGAGTACTATCCTATTCTCGTCTATGAACCTCTGCCCCTCACTTCTCTATCGTTTAGAATATCCTAAAAGTTTGGGAAGCAGGGAGAGTAGGAGATCCCCAACTCTCCTGGATCTTCAGTCTTCCCTAACTGTTGTGTAGGTCACGTACTCACAGGGATCTCCCGAATTCCTCTGTCAAGACAGGGGCCCTCTCCTTTGGACAAAATTACAGAAGTTTGGTGTAAGTTGGCTCTTACAGAAGCTGAAGGGACCCCTCTGTCTGCTCCCCTAATAGGTCACCTTGATCTCCAGTTCTAGTGGACTATCCTGGTTGGGAATTAAGAGATGCAGATTTTTATCCTCTCTTCCTTCACCAGAATTCTCCTTCCTCCTTGGAACTTTGTTTCTCTGTGTGTCTCACAGTTCAGCCAGTGCCATGCCATCCCCTCCGTGGAGGTGCATGGAACTAGCTATGGCAGACATATGCTCAACATATGTTCAGTGCTTTACCAACACGAATTTACTTGATCCTCGTAACAGTCGGGAAAGATCAACATCACTGTGGTACAGATGAGAAAACGAAGGTAGTTGCCTGAGGTACAAAAGCTAGTATATTTCAGAGCTGAGACAAACTCATATCTTCCAGATTCCTAAACCGGAACACCTCCCATGATGCTACATTGGAGTGGAAAGAAAGGGAGAAAGGGAGAGGCTGCTGCCTTCCAGAATGAGCCCTGTTATTTACCACGCCAATGGGAACACCCCGTCCAGCTGGCCCAGCTGAGCTGAACCCCGCCATCTTGCACCATCTGCAGATCTCCAGCTGTCACTTAGACAAATTGGCCACTGGATTAGGAGTATTGGCAGTGAAATGCAGGCATCTTATGATGATCCTTAGACTAACACAGATTGATGTGGGAGGGAGGCTGGACTATTCCGAGCAAGGGAACATTGATGGAAGATGGCTGATTGCCATCTTAATCGAAAGGCTTTCTAGCTAATTAAGTGTCTTGCAAATGCCTCACTCTGACAATCTCACATGATCAAGTTGGTTAAAAATGTATTATCCAGGGTAGTGCTACAAAAGACTATATTGGCATAGAATGATGGCTGTCCCTGACCAGGAGGGAATCTATGCTGTGTCTAGGTGTTCAAACTCTACGTTGAACTAGTTTCTAACCAGGAGAGACCCTGGGACTAACACCGTCTAGAAGTAAGCCTATTGCTTGGGAGTTGGACGCAGACCTACTTCCTCTTCCTTGTGTAGGAGTGAATTGGTCTCAGGACTGTGACCAAAAAATGACTTTTTCATGTTTGTATCCTGTAGAAGACAGTTATTTCCATGGTGAGTTAGTTAGCTGTTTAGTTATTTATTTATTGGCTACAGTCAGGTGAGACCATAAAGAGTATGACCCAGGACCTGGCCAAGGTACTTGGTGCAGAATTCACAAGACCAGTGTTCTTACCCCTGAGCTATAGGGCCTTGTCTTCTGTGCAGAATTTAAATATTGAGCAGAAAGGCAAGAGACAGACAGGAAGTCCATTCTGCCCCAGCATGAGAAGTCCTTACACCTCACTTCTCAGGGTGCCTCTGCCTCTCCATCTGAGTCCCAGGCACTCCATCTGGAGTTTCAGGCTCCTCACTGTCCCTGATATGATGTGATTGCATCAGAAGTAATGTGTATTAAAACCAAAGCAGACTGACCTCTTTGGAAACTGGACATCAAAATGATAGCTCCACGCTATGACATCAGTGACTTTAATTCCACTCTCTCAGACAACTGCTTTTTAAAATTATCCTTGTGGAGTTATTCATTTTAAAGCAAACCTCAAAACTCTACCCTTCACTTTGACCTTGTAAAGTCCGGGGGCGGGGGGGGTGGGTAACACGCAAAGAGCCAGACATTAAAACCATTGACTAAGGATATTAGAAGCCAAGACTCCAGTGTGTTCATGCCTTCATATTTACGTAAGGAAGATGCTTTCATGTGGGTGCATCCTTTCTTAGAGAGCACCCAGGGGGTGGAGGGGCTGTTCTGAAAATGAGGAGGGCGTGGAATGCAAGGAAGGGGAAACTCAAAAGACAGGGGTGACAAAAACGGAGTTCTCAAGAAAATGCTAGGATGGGAACTGCACCTTGCCATGAATAAGAACATAGAATGTTCCAGAAATGTGGTCACTAGTTTAAATCCTGCTATCGCTATTCCTACTACCAATTGATAGACAATAGGTTATCATCTGAAAAATGAATTTAAGGAAGCTGAGAAGTATTGAGATCAAGTCATACTCCTATATAGAAAACAAAGCTTTTTGAAAAGGCAGTGATTAACCCAAGAAAACCGAAAATTGTGTGAGAAAGGAAATGAACCACAATAAAATTCTCCGATTAACAGAGAACAGTGTTTGTATAGCTGTAATAAGGTAAACGTTGACTTGATTTAATAGAACACTGAAATAAGATGATGTCGGAAGGATGGAGGAGGGGAGCAGAGGGCGTGGTAGGGGTGAATTAAATATCCCTCTCTCCAGGCAAGAAGAAAAATATGAAGGAGGTTGCTATGGGGGTAATGTAGCTGAGGGGTTGGCCAGGGGAAGAATGGGCAGGGTGCTGGTGTATATTTATTATAAGACTTTTAGTTGGGGCTTGTGTGTGTGTGTGTTTTTTTTAATTTTTGAAAAATGTATGCATGTGTCACTGTGAAAAGGTTGTTTTCTTAAAAGTCATGAGGTAATGTAAAGAATTTCCATACTTTTAAGAAGCTTTAGTTCTTAATGAGTTCAGCTCTCCAAAGTCTGGCAAGCTAAACTATACAGAAGGACCTATTTCCTGAAGCTGCCTGAAAATAGTGTTTTCACCGGACAGCTAAGCAGATGAAAAGTTTTGCTTATTTTTGCTTCGCATAAATTTTACATAAACACACACACATACACAGACACTAAATATAACCTTACAGATAAAGACAAATGTCCCCCACTTCATTCCTATAAACTCCATCCTCACTAAAGCAATTAGAATTATTAAATTAATGTCATTCTTTCCAGTCAATGCTTTTTAAACTATGTTTTTACTACACATGCATACACACACACTCATACACACACCTGTACAAATCTATTAATTTCCTTTTCACATTTCAGAATGTCGCTTAAATGCTTATCAAATGCATCTATTATCCTGCCACTTACTCTGTCCATCCAGTGTTGAGACCATCCCTGCTGAAACAGAGGGCTAGTTCATTCATTTTCTTCCACCAGATGACTGGCCTAGAGTTTCTTTTCCTTCCGTCTTTCTCTCTTTCAAATATGGGAGTGAATACCCTTATACAAGCCTCTGACTAAACATGAGCAGGAGTTTCTCTAGGGTAGAGACCTAGAAAATTGCTGGGGCACAGGATAGGCACGTTTTCTACTTTACTTATTTATTAAAGATTTTATTTATTTAAGGGAGGGAGAGACAGCGAGAGAGGAAACATAAGTAGGGGGAGTGGGAGAGGGAGAAGCAGGCTTCCCGCTGAGCAGGGAGCCGGATGCGGGACTCGATCCCAGGACCCTGAGATCATGACCTGAGCCAAAGGCAGATGCTTGACTACTGAGCTACCCAGGCACCTCCATTTTCTACTTTATTAGGTCACTGGGTCAGCATTGTTTTGTAAGTACAACTCAATAGTGCTTCTCAGGGATGCAGGCTCCTAGGCCAGGAGCTGTTACAAGCTGGGCCCCAGCTGGGTGTAGAGGCCATATCAGAAACACCATCTGTTACAGCAGGGCTCCTGCTTCTCTCCTCAGACGCTGCACCTCGGGACCAAAGCAGAGAGATTGATTTATTCATATCTGACATTTGAAGTGCTGCTAGGGTTCTTTTCCCTTTTACACCCATGAGGGGTCTCCAGTTAGCATACTGCTGAGAAGATAGGATTAAAGACCCAGTAACAGAGATAAAGAGGGTCCCGTTGGCAGGACGTGGGTGCACACATTCTTCCGTTCATCCAGTAGGTCACTACTCATGAAGAATGTGTCAGGAGAGGGGCCCCTGGCTGGCTCAGTCAGTAGAGCATGTGACTCTTGATCTCGGGATTGTGAGTTCGAGCCCCGTGTTAGGCGTGGAGCCTACTTTGCAAAAAAAGAAAAAAGAAAAAAAAAAAAAAAAAAAAAAAAGGAATGTGTCAGCCATGGAACTGGACCCTGGGGTGGAAAATACCATAAGAAAGGGACAATTCCATTCCAGCTAGGCATGGTGGATGTGGGAAGCTGGCTCTATCTAAATTCCTTTCCAAAGAAACAGCCCAGGTCTTGGTCAACCAGCCTTGTTCTAAACCATTGCATTTCCTTCCCTCACCTCCCTCTCATCCTTGAAAAGTACCTCGGTTGGACCAGGGAGGGTCACTTGACTCAAGGACTATTTTTTTTGTTGTTGTTGTTTGTTTAAGATTTTATTTATTTATTTGACAGACAGAGATCACAAGTAGACAGAGAAGTAGACAGAGAGAGAGGAGGAAGCAGGCTCCCCGCTGAGCAGAGTCTGATGCGGGGCTCCATCCCAGGACCCTGAGACCATGACACTGAGCCACCCAGGCACCCCTGACTCAAGGACTGTTAATGCTGAAACCACTCAAGGAGGTATGGTTCACATTTTGCATCAAGAAAAGGAATGACACCAACCATATGTGTTTAGGATGCAGTGGATTGGAAGTAGCAGAATCCACTGTCGAACTGGCTTTACGATGAAGAATGTATACTTGTGGCGGGCCGTCCTGTGATAGAGCAGGGGCTGACTGCGTTGTGTCCCCGCCATTCACGGTGTCAGTGTTGTCCTGGCCAGCTCTTCAGGTGGTCAGAAGGAGGACACCGGTAGAGAAAACACAAGGTGGGGTGCTATCTGGTTTACATCTTGTGGGAATAACCGTGAGATCCGTGATGGTCCCATTAATCGGATTGGGCCAGCTGAAGTCACGTACCCACTCTGGACCAATAGCATTCCTGGGGAGAATGTCGTGCACTGATTCCATAAGCCGGGCTTCTGAACCCAGCAGGAGGAAAGCGATCATGGGTTTATAGCACTGCCATTTTTTAAAAGAGTTTTATGTATTTATTTGACAGAGAGAGATCACAAGTAGGCAGAGAGGCAGGCAGAGGGAGGAGGAAGCAGGCTCCCCGCTGAGCAGAGAGCCCGATGCAGGACTCGATCCCAGGACCCTGAGATCATGACCAGAACCGAAGGCAGAGGCTTAACCCATTGAGCCACCCAGACGCCCTACAGCAGTGACATTGTACTCCTGCAGCTGGCCGTTGCTCAGTTTCCCCCAAGTCACGTGAGCTCCGCTGGGGAGGAGGAAGAGAGGAGAGGATACCAGGTAGGAAACAGACAATGTCCACTGTCATAAAACCGTGTTTTAGAGTTGCTGGAAATGTATGCAGTGCTGGGCTTGGTTCATTCCATTGCTGCTAGTTCCCTTCTCCATACTTTAAAGCCAGCTGGTACCCAGTAATCTGGGGTAAACACGAGGAAATGAAGATGCAGATCTCATATTCATTTGGGTTTTTCTTTAAGCGGAGGTTCCCGGACACCTTCCTTTCCAGGTACTAAAGGAGAAGCAACTTCTATTTGCTTCCAGAGATCTCACCGTACAATTTACTTGGATGTGCCATCAGACCTGTCTCAAGGATGAGTGAAGGCAGGCAGATGTTTCGACCCCTTTATAAAGCCCACACTGCTTTTATAGTATGGGACAGCTGTGTCCATCGGGTGCCCACAACCACAGCGTCCTCAACACCCTCGGGTCAGCTGCTGCCTTTCCAACCGTTGTGGTGCCCCTGTGTTTCCCACAGAGATACCTGGAAAGTCCATGCCATTCAAAGGGACTTCCAGAGCCCTGTTTCTCTAGCTAAGAACTGGAGGTAATGGCCCCATAGCAATTTCGAGGGGGGGCGGAGACGGAGGTAATGAATGATTCATATGTCCACCTGTGGAATACTGTCACAAATATGTACTTAGATTTGGACGCAGTAGCCTTTGGTGGTGGGATGGGAGGACAAAGGAAGCAAGACATCTATTCAAAGTTATCCAGTTAAACAACTTCGCTGTTGTCTGAGTTGCTATAAACCATCATCCAGGAGCTGTTGCTTGTGCCGGAGCATGGGGCATGAATGGGACAGGCTGTGGCTTCTGTGCCATTTCTGGGACGTGGCTCTCAGGCCAACTTTAATCTGCCACTTAATTGAGTATCTCACAGGTGAGTGGGTGTACTCATATTATTAGGATGATTTTCATTCCATTGGGATCTATTTTGAAGTAAATTGTTTACAAACATCAGTATTTTTACCATTAGTAGTAAAAACTAACTTGCAAGTCACCTTGTGATCGATCCCAACCCACAGTGGGCCCCAAGAGCGGCTCTATTTTGTAAGCATCTTTCGTTTAAACACATACTCATGCACAAAAAGAGTAAGAAGTCGCCAGGGCCAGAACACATCTCCATTGGACACGGTGAAACCATCTGAACTAATAGGCCTGCAGCCCACCTTGCCTTTGATAAAGGTGGTTTGCAGAATTTTCCAATTAACAGCCACGTCTCTGCCAACACACACACTGTCCCCTCTCCCTGCACCTGGGAGGGGCTGCATGAGCTCTAAACTGAGCCCAGGCCAAAAGGAAGTGCGGTTGATGGGGCTCTGAGAAAAAAATGTGATGATTAGTCTCCTTGGGGCCTTCTTGGGTTGCTGTAATGGTTTTGGTCCTCAAATAGTAGTGATTCTCTTTTCTGAAGCAGCAAAATTACAGGTAATTGCTTTTGGGAAAAGCCAAATAGCGGATGGCTTCTCCTCTGACCAGATTTATTTTAATTCTCAATAAACAGAATAATCTCATCCTTGCTGCGCTCTCCAGGTCATTAGGGAGGCTCAGACTGTGACCATACCTGGGCACAGGACCTGCAACCAAATGCAGTAAACTACATTCGATGGATAATTATCCTCTGTTATTGTTCAGCTGCAGAGGAAATGGCCCATAAGCTATCTGGCTTCTTCCATTGGCACCTGCCACCCACAGCCATGTTGAAGGGGATAAGCACAGTGCAAAGGGATCTGAGTGGCCCGGGCCACATGAGAAAGGAGAGCTTTCTCTAAGAGACCCTGCCTTCTTCCCTCTCACAGTACCAAGGGTACAGGTCCATTATGGCTGGGGGAGGGGCCTGACCTTCCTAGGGAATAAGACTGAGACAAGCAGGAGTCAGGAGTTGTAAGAATCTATCCAGATGCATGAGAAACATTGTCATGGGTAGTACCCCATGGTGGCTGGCTGCGTCCGTCCCTTCTCTCGTTTTGTTCCTCCTTATGGCTATGCCCACCTCTCTCTTGGGGGAATGACCCAGTTTCCATCAGAACCTATCCCTCCAAACTCTAACTCTCTAACCCCTTTAAAGGGATTCCAACTGATTACATCAGGCACCCCAAGATAATCTGCCTTTTTTTTTTTTAAAGATTTTATTTTTATTATTTATTTGTCAGAGAGAGAGAGAGAGAGAGAGAGCAAGCACAGGCAGACAGAGAGGCAGGCAGAGGCAGAGGGAGAAGCAGGCTCCCTGCCAAGCAAGGAGCCCGATGTGGGACTTGATCCCAGGATGCTGGGATCATGACCTGAGCCAAAGGCAGCTGCTTAACCAACTGAGCCACCCAGGCATCCCAATAACCTCCCTTTTGATTAAAGTCAACCGACATGGGACTTTAATCTGTAAAATCCCTTCGCCCTCACCTTATACCATAACCTAATCATGAGAATGATATCCATCATCTCTGCTCTATACTGTAAGCTTATCAGAGGCATAACACCAGGGGCAAGAGATCATGGTGCCCCAGCGTTGTTTTCCTTCAGGAGACCTTCTCTGGTATCTGCAGGTGGGTGTAGGGCCCCCGTGTCTCTAGCTGGCTTTGTGAAATGCTTTCCTTATGTGTCTGCCTCCTACACTGCCACAAGAGCTCATCAAAGACTAAGGGAGCACCTTGCCCATTTCTGTATTCCAGGGACTGACCTTCACATGTAGCCCATGAAAAAGCTCCATAAATACTGTCCAACTGAACTGGTTAGGAATCATGAATGTAAACTTTTCTTCTTGGCCAGGGATGGCTAATACCCAATGTGTGTGGCCCTTCCCCAATATGGTGCCCATGGCAGACATAACTAGTTGATCATAGCTCTCTTGAGCCCCACCACCCACTCCCCACCAGCCCCAGGGTGACCCGAGGGTCCTTCTCAAGCCAGAGGGCCAGGCAGCACCCTACGCTGAGCCAGTGTAAGAGATGAAACCTCTGTTCTGACTACACCAGACACACACTACTCCAAGGGCCTGCACCTTCCTACCCTGCTTTTGTCCCCTGACTTCTGATCTTCAGCTCAGAGACACCCTGTCTCTCTTGAATGCTCTCATCTTTTTCCTACTTGTCCCTGCCTTGTTGACCTTGATTCCCCTGCCTGGTTTCATCTTTGCCCACTCCTTCAGCTCTGAAAGCACCGTCCTGGAATCTTTCTCCTGCAGCCAGCAGACCTCAGCTCCGCACTCCTGCTCAGCCCAGCCCAGCTCTTCCACTGGAGCCCACCGGAGCCCATGAGAATGCTCCTCATTCTGAAGTGGGAACCAGATTGGGAAGGTAGCCAGGTGGGAAAACAGCCTTGACCCAGCCTCCAGTGGGAGACTATCAGAACATCATGTGTGAGGAAGTCCCAGGGCTCTCAATGTGCCAGCTGCCCTGATGAAGAGCCCCAGTCATTCACTTGAGGACAGGCATGTCAACACGAGACCACCTAACTGCCTGGTCCTTATCTGACCTAGTCAGGGGAGAGACATGGGCATCCTACCAGGCACCGTGGTCCTTTTACAGCTGTTGAGAACCCTGCTTGAGTGCTATCTCCAGGCCACAGTCTACTCATCTGACAAATGGGGCCACATCACCCGGGAACTCTGTGATCTGGAATGCTGAGAGGACCGGCTATGGAACAGATGACCAGGAAGGGCACAGTAAAAACCAGGGGACTGATAAACTCTCCTCAAAAGGGTAAAAGGACCAAGCCTGCAAGCCCCTTTCTCTTAGAATTCAAGTAAGCACCATCTGGTTGGTTAGGCTCCTTCCTTGTGTTCCAGGAGACAGCCAACAGTTTGGGGTCTTGGATTGTGCATTTCACAGCTAGTCAACCCCTGATGGGAAACATGATCTTCAGCTGTTCCTTATCAAGGACAAGCTGTCAGGGTAATTTAGAGCTCAGGCAGGAGACACACTTTGGAGGGGGTCTCTGGAGCATGCAATGGGGAAGGCTGAAGATTCTGGCGAAGGCCACTGGCAGGCAGCCAGTGATGGATGGGGGATGGGATGGCTGGAGTGGGCTGGGGGGGAAGCCATTCATTTTCACGCACAGCGTGGGAGAGGGCTGTGGTAGACTGGCAGCTCGCTTGGGACCAATCGAGGGGTGAGGGTTTGGTTTCTGCCTACGTAGACAGTGGCAGGTGTCCTCTTTTGTTGTGGGGAAAGGGACAGACCCCACGTCTATAGGTATGTGCCATGCCTCACCCCTCAGAGAAAGATGTGACCTTAGGAGGAAGGGGAAAATGAGGACAAGTCCAAGGCCAGACTGGTAGACTTCATTGTCTCCAGAATGTGTGTTGGTGCTGAGGCCAAAGAGGAGGGGGGTGGCAGAAAATCTAGGAGCTGGCTGCCATCCCTGCTTGGACACACATCACCCCTGGTATTTGTCGCATGCCCTAGACTTCATGCACTGCCTGGCTTGAGCATAGGATCCTGTCGTGATCTCTTTCCCAGCTTGGTACAGGATGCCATGCTCTTCCCACGAGACGCTGACGTTCCCGACTTGGACCAATTTGTTCTTCCTCTAAAATCTGATCATGGACATCTTTTCAACAATAATTTAAAAAAATGACATGAACATAATTTCCTCAATTTTAAGGGAAAAAAAAATTTCCCCTGAAACCATGGGGGCCTGCTGCTTCCTGTCAAAACCAGAACCTCGAGAAGATAATGATCAATTTAGCAGGCAATTATATGTTTATTATATTCACTTTAGCTTCACATATCAATATTTCACAGTGTTCTGCAAAGAGGAACCGTCCTCTCTAGTTGCTCTGATACTTGAACACATTTGAAAAGTCGTTTCTCGTTGCACTTGACCAACCGACTCTTGCATGAGGCACTCGAGGGACAAGTTCCCAGAGGGGCAGGGCTGGACTCCCAAAATCGTTCACAGCCACCAGCTTCTCTGACATCTCTGCCTTCTGTTCTGGAGAGTCGGGCCAGCATTTGACTTTTGAAGATGCCAACCTGTATTATTTGTAGATTAGGTTAATGTAGCCTAGAACCTTTCATGGTAACCTTTAGAAGGCCACCAGCAGAAAGGGTATAAAAAGTGATTAGCAGAGGGGGTCCTGGGTGGCTCAGTGGGTTAAACATCTGCCTTCAGCTCAGGTCATGATCTCAGGGTCCTGGGATAGAGCCCCACATTGGGCTCCCTGCTCAGTGGGGAGCCTGTTTCCCCCTCTCCCTCTGCCCTGCCCTGCATGCTGCTCATTCTCTCTCTCTCTCTCTCTCTCTCTCTCTCTCTCTGTCTCAAATAAACAAATAAAATCTTCAAAAAAAATAGAAAATGATTAGCAGAAACCCTAAAAACAATAAGCTAGATGCATAGAAAGAACTAGAAGCCAAGTGTACCAGCAGATGGCTGAGTATTCAGACATTTTGCCATCAGGAATGAGTGGGTTGTGGGTTATGGGTTGCATTATCTCTTCCCACCCTCCAAATTCATACAGGAAAGTCTTGACCCTCAAGACCTCAAAATGTAACCTTACTTGGAACAGGATCTTTGGAGATGCAGTTCATTATGAGGTCATCCAAGAATGGGGGGGCAATCCAATCTGACTGGTATCCTTCTAAAAAGGGGACATTTGGACACAGAGGCACCCAGACGGGGACAATGTCATGGGAAGAGTGGTGTTAGGTTGCCACAAGCCACGGATCTACCAAAAGCTGGGAGAAGGTCCTGGATCAGACACTTCCCTGGGCCATCAGAAGGAGTAAGGCAGGGGTGCCTGGGTGGCTCAGTGGGTTAAGCCTCTGCCTTCAGCTCAGGTCATGATCTCAGGGTCCTTTGATCGAGCCCTGCATCGGGCTCTCTGCTCAGCAGGGAGCCTGCTATCCCTTCTCTCTCTGCCTGCCTCTCTGCCTACTTGTGATCTCTCTGTCAAATAAATAAATAAAATCTTTAAAGAAAAAAAAAAAAAAAAGGGAGTAAGGCGTTGTCCACACCTTGGTCTCAGACGCCCAGCCTCCAGAACTGTGGGACAGTCCATTTCTCTTGCTTGAGCCACTCGGCAAGTGATGCTTGGCTACTGCAGCCCTAGAAAACTCATACAGCAGCTATCATATCCCTTGCAGGGGAAGGGAGCTCTGGAATGATGCTGAACCATACAGCTAGTATGGTTTACTCCATCCCTTCCTCTACCCTTAAGACAAAGACTCCATCACCTTAGTATGGGGAAAGTTCTCCAAAGTTTCATCAGCTGAGAGCAACCTTGGCAGGCTATAGAGGCTGGAAGTTAGCTCTGGTTAGAAGACTTATGGGCATTTCCTATTTCTTTTTTTTTTTTTTTTTAATATCCCAGGCAAGGCAGACTTACCTCCTAATTCCACTCCTTGATTAAACATGAAAGGTTTTCACTGGCTCCGGAGAACGTGGAGTTATCTGTTAACTTGCAATCATGCTAAATTCATAAAACTAATTTGGCTCTGGCATTCAGCCAATAGAAAATGCAAGGGATTAACATTTTCGGGCCATCCGGGCTGGAAATGAGAATTATTCTGTTATTGTATTTTTTTTTAAATTGATCCCTCTAATGTGATTTCTAGAGGCCATATACAGATCTCTTGAGTATGGGGTGACTAGGAGGCAAGAAAAAGCAGCTTACCCCTTCTAGTGGCAGCTTACTTACAAAAATCCAGTGACGGAAATTGTGCCCAAGCGATCATGTATCGATCTGGTTTTCTACTTACGGAATCATCGCGTTCTGCCGAGGTCACCTTGTATAAGCTCCACCTTTTTATAGATGAGAAAGTAAAGGTTCAGAAGGTTAATGTGGGTTAAATCATTTGCTGGGGCTCTACCGTGTTCCGGCCACAGGGAGAGTGCTAGGGTACCCTCAGGGAGCCTGCCGCCTGCCCTCAGGGGTCAGATGGTCTAATGGGGTCAGAGGACAAAGACAGTCACGCACACAGGATGCTAGAGCAGCACCGATGGCTGTAGGGCCTTTAGAATGGTGAACACGGACGATTTTCTAGAGGGGAGATGCCAGCTGAAGCTGGGAGCGTGACAAGAGCTGCCCAGATGAGGAGGAGAAGGTCAAGTGTTTTGGGAAGTGAGAACAGCGTGAGTGGCAGCCCGAGGCTGAGGCAATCCAGTCCTCCAGCCACTCAGGGCCCCACCTCTTGTTCCAAGGAGCCCAGGATAATGGTGGGATAGTCGTGATAATGTCTGGATAATGTGGATAGTCTGGATAATGGTGGGAAAGTCTTGAAATGCTTTGGGAAGGGCCCGGCTGACCTGTGTGTGTTGAGACAGCTCGGTCTGGTAGAACGGGGGAGGCTCAGCTAGAGAGAGCCGCTTGGGGGGAAATCGTGCCAACAGCTGGGCTGAGGGTAGATGGGGACCTGGACAGGGCACAGCAGCGGTCCCAGAGGGGAGGAGCCAGAGCCAGACACCCTGGGGACAGATTGAATTCAGATGGCAATAGGCTGCCTCATGAGGGGGCCAGGGGTGTCAAGGAGGGCCACATATTTCCTTGTTTGGGGTCAGATCGGGTGATTGTGAGTGACAGAAACCGAGCTGAAACTACTCAGCTCCCTGGGACATCCGGGGGCTCCCCTGGTATCAGGACTTTGTGACCTGCTTCTCCTTATTACCTCTCCACTATCTCATCTCAGCATCTCTGTTGGCTCCATCCTTGCCCTCTGCCAGTCTGGGAGGGCACCCCCACCTATGCATAGCTCCAGGCTTGTCCCATCCCCGTGTAGAGGGTGTCCATGCATTCGATCTCAAGGAGGCCCCTGATTTCCTGGGACCCATCTCTGTGGCTGGAGGTTGGGTTCTAGGATTGGCAGCTCAAAAGAACCGCAAGGGCTGGGAGGGGGTGTGGTTGCAGGGAGTAGGCCATCGGGAAATCTGTGCTGAATGAATGCACGGAAGCATTAATTAATGACAAAGCCAAACAATGGTCGTGGTCAGTCCTTGGGATGCCGAAGGTGGTTAATTAATTGTACTTCCTTCTCCTTCTTTCCTTTCAAAAGTGGAGTTGCATGTTCAGTTTGATCACCTGTTGGGAAAGAAAAGGGCCAGGGACAGCTAGAAGAAATACTGGGGCGGGGGCAAGGGGTCCTGGTTAGTGAGAAATCTCTGAAAGGAGATCTCTGCAGGAAGGAGATTTCCTATTCCAGCTGGACACAGGAGATAATCCAAACTCACCTACAACTGAAGTACATGAGATTTGCTTCTGTACTACCTTGTTTGAGCTATTTCTGGGAAGACTGATTGCAGAGGTAATATATGTCTGATCTTTGAACATACATCCTTGCTCCTACACGATCACACTAAACCTAGAGTCAGCTTGGTTGTCGACAAAAAGCATGGAGCTGAGGGGCTGGCCAGCTCTGCCTCTGTCTAGCCTTGAGACTCAGAGTAATTGACTTAATCTCTCAGAGTCTCAGTTTCCCCATCTGTGAAATGGCGAGATTCTCGTTTGTCCCAACCATCTCCCAAGGTGACTATATGAATCATCAGCAGGGGTTTCAGAGCAGCCCCTGGGGGTGCTCACAGGCCCCGTGCTTTCTTAGATGTGGGCAGTCAGTTCTTACCAGCTGCCCCCATGTGTTAACACAGAGCTCTCTAGACAAGGCCACATCCTTCATGCCACCTCTGGGAGGCATACACTCAGAGACAGGATCATCCTGATTGAGAACTTGCTTCTTTTCGAAAAGGAGAGGTAGATAGACTTGAGAGAGTGTGTGGTGCCATGGTTCGCTGTGGGCTGGGTGTCAGGAGCCGTAGCAATGTCCCACCAAACCTTTTTGGGCCAATCCCTTCCTCTTTCTGGGCTGTGACATCTTCACCTCTACAACGTGTGTGTGTGTGTGTGTGTGTGTGTGTGTGTGTGTGTGTTGGGATTAAATCCAGCACCATGGCTCATAACTTGGAGATCTTAATGAACACCCTTTCCCATCCCCAGAGAATAAATATAAACCCAAACAAGTGAAACTGAGATGTCCTGAAACTCATCCATGGACACCAGTCAAGAGCCCTAGATAGGAAGGTCTTTAAGGGACCTCCAAACTCTGAACTCATGCTTTTTTAGGACAAACTCAGGTGGAACTAGCCCCAAGATTCCTACTAAACTCAAGGACAGGGATGCACCTTGGGATTATCAGGTGCCCAAAGCTGGCCTGCGGAGAGAGATGCTGGGCCAGAAGAAGAGCTCAGGTGGAAAGGGGATTAAGAGGCTCAGACCCTTGCAAGGAAGCCAGACTTGCTTCTGTGCTCTTTCTGTTATACCGAACTTGGTCAGCAGAGGGCAGAAGAGAGCAACCTTGCTCTTTTTCCAGTCTTGCTAGGGGAAGCCTGAGTCCTGTGGAAGGCATTAATTATCCATCCACCCACCAGACTTTTAAAAAAATTTAAAAGTCTTGGGACACCTGGGTAGCTCAGTCGTTAAGTGTCTGCCTTCAGCTCAGGTCACGATCCCAGGGCCCTCGGATCGAGCCCCGCATTGGGCTCCCTGCTCAGCAGGAAGCCTGCTTCTCCCTCTCCGACTCCCCTGCTTGTGTTCTCTCTCTTGCAGTCTCTCTCTGTCAAATAAATAAATAAAATCTTTTTTAAAAACTTATTTCTTAATTTACAGGTTTGTCAAAGTTGGACAAGTCCCTTGATCTTTCTGAGCCTTAGTTCCTGTACTTACACAATGAATAGAGTAATATTTGCCTCCTAGGGCTACAGGTTTAAAGGACATTAGCACATATATTTAGCAGTTCCTGGCACAGAGCAAGCACTAAAAAATAGTGGCTATTACTATTACCATTATTTATTGATTCATGCAATAGTTCATTCATTCACTCAATCATTTTAATGCATCATGGATTCATCTAGTGTCTGTTACGTAAAAAAAATACTGCCCTAGGTGCTAGGAGGGTGGGAGTGAGTTCCAAAGATGACTCAGACGTGCTCTCCTGAGACAGAGAGAGAGCGAACACTGCCAAATAGCTGCCATCCTCTGTGGGGAAACATGAGGGGGCTTCCTGCTGGTGGGAGACCCGGAGGGCACGTTCTTGGAAGGCTGAGCCTTTGAAATAAATAGCTTATTGAAAACACAGATGCACAGACCTCAGCCCAGGCCCACAGGATTCCCAGGTCCAAGGACGGAGCTGACTGGTTCTGCCTCCTTACAAAGATCCACAAGTGATTCTGATAACGAGCTTAGTTCAGGGAAGCACTCAGTTGGCTCCTGAAATATGCATAGGCTTTAATCCCTTGAAGATGAAGGCCACCAGGGCCTTCTTAATTTGCAGGTTGCTCAAAGCTGGCCAAGTCCCTTGATCTTTTTAAGCCTTAGTTCCCATACTTACACAATGAAGAGATTAGTATTTGCCTCCTAGAGGAGGGCTTTCGATCACTGTGGGTGCAGCAGACGGGATGGGCAATGTTGAAGCTTGAAACAAAAGGGATATGTGGGGCATGAAGCCCAATGTAGGAACCTTCTCTGCACACCCACCTGCCCCCGGCCCCTGTGACATGTGGTCCTGGAGCCTTTGCTTGAATCGCATACCTCCTCTTTGAGCCTCAGTTTCTCATCTTTACAAAAGGGGAGTACATCAGATGATCTTCAGATGCCTTTCGGCCCTGATGTTATATGACTTTCATGCGGACAGCACTGCTCCGTAAGAGAGGCTGTTACGTAAGACCGCGTGTCCTTCAAGAGAGATCTGTGCCTTCTGTAGAGCCCTGTGCACCAGAGAAAAAGCCCAGGCCCTTTCTGCTGGGGCTTGGGTTCCTCTTGGATGCCAGCCCTGCCTTCTCCTTTGCCCATCTTATTTCCTTTATACCTCAGTTAAAACGAACAAACGAACGACCTTCTTCATCATCCTCAGTGCCCTTCACATCATCTCCCTCCATTCATCCTCTACCACCCTGAAATTCTCATCATCCCTCCAGCCTTCTCCCCGTCCACACCTGACTTTGAGCCTCCCAAACCCTGCAGGCCTTTGTTCAAAGGCTGTTTCCCCTGCGAGCCGTTCCCCGGTCCCTCCCAAATCAAGTGACTTCTCTTTTCTGGATCTCTGGTGCCAGACTTGACATCATTGTCACCGTTCCTGCCACCAGCTAACATTTACAGAGGGCCCTGGCTCTGGGTGTGTTTTATTTTATTGAGTCCTTTCACGAGACCGTGATATTGACATCACTGCCATTTCCATTTTATAGGCAAAGAGAATGAGATCCAAGGGAGTTCAATACCTTGCCCCCGGAGACCCTGCTCTATATTCCAGTAGTTTCTGTAGACGTCTCATCTCAGTGCTCAACTGAAGACTCCCCCTAGTAATCTTACATGCCGCCAGCGCCATCTCTCAGGCCCTATAAGGAAAACTTGAAAACTTGTATGAAAAGATGCAGCGTTCCTCGGAAGACAGCACTGCCAGGAGTGGTGGGTTTAGAGTAAATGCTATGTCTTAGGACACCAGAAAATTGGAAAAATCACCAAGGAACCAAAAAATCAGGGTCCACTCCATCCTACCCCAAGGCAGCGAACTCTGTGCCTAGCAGGACAGGAGGACCCCCATTGAAGGCTCTGGGTTCAGACCTTGCACAGCCTCCCAGGAAGTGTTTAGGTAATGCACTGTATTAAACTGACGACTTTAAAAAAAAAAAAAAAAGAGGAAAAAGCTGAGAGTAGAAAATAGCAATCATACACAAGTGAAATCTAATTTTTAATTTGGCTCTCGTACTTGGTGGGAAAGGTGGTCATGGTGGTGTGGAGGAGGGGGGAGTGGAGTAGACAAGACCTCTTTTACGAGGTTGTGATAGGACAGACGCATACCCCTTCTCTTCCTGCACAGTTGTTCTTAATTCAAGAAGCTGCTCAGATTCGAAAAGCTGTCTGTCCATAATTGCCCCAGTGGCAGCCAGCATTAATGGAGTGTGCAAAACTGGTCCTTTGGGACAAGGTATTTGAAAAATGCCTGCCGAGGGTTAAGAACCAGGAGGTTTATTTTTCATTTGTGGAGCAACAAGTTCCACATCCTTCTTTTTGTTCTGGGAAATTTTTGTCTCGGCTTTTCAAACCTCCAAATGAATAGGGGAAGAAAAAGTGAAGTGAAGTGGTTCCAATTTGCAACAAGAGTGCAATTTCAATTGATTTAAAGTGGGAGCAACACGGGAATGATCACAGAAAGAGATTGGAATTAGTCAATAAATAAGGTTCAAGGTCCCAAGCCTGACTTCTCTTTCATTAGCTTTAAGGAATGAGGATAGAGGGATAGAGCGGTGGTTCCATCTATCAGGCTCCTAATAAAAGCAAAACACGGGGCTCCCACAGCTCGGGACCCGGAGCAGGGAGGCACTAAGGTCTAATCTGGAGTTTCCTTCCCCCCAGCAGCATGGTTGACTCACAGAGATACACTCATCAATGGCAAGCTTCCCAGGAGCTCTGACTGTGCCCAGCTGGACGCTCTCACCATCTGAGAAACCTGGGTACTCGTGTTTCAGTGACCCAGGACCTTCCCAAATGTTGCTCAAGTAATCCATCAGAACGATCCCTCTCTCCATCCTTTATGCTCAACTTTCCCATACTCCATCCCATTCTGGCTCTCAGCTGTAGGAATGAAATGCTTTCATTCCTTCCGTGTCTAGTCCTGGACTACTTCCCCGCCAGTGGAACGTGGTCCTGAGGTGGTGCAGAGTTAATGCGGATGAAGGTTGAGAACTGACCCTAGCGCCCAGAACACGCCCGATACATGTTAGTCTTTGCTATCTCGGTTGTTACTTTTTGGATTTTACCCACCACGTGATAAATGTTATGTTCCATGTGTGCGTCGTCTGTGTTTGGCGGGGAGGAGCCACATGCCAAGTTGAGATTGAGAAAGGAGGTCAAGGAAGGCTTAGGGTATGAGCTCACATGGCATGCAACAGGAAGTTTCAGAGTTTATATTATAAAGAGCTGGTATGTCCTTGGGGTAACTGATGAAGGAGCTAGAGATACGGACAAGAGACAAGCCACCCTTGAAGAATTTGGATTTTTGTCCTGTAGGTTCTTAAAACTTTCCATGTCTTAAAGGCAGTCCTAAAGGAAAGAGGAACCTGAGGGATCTGGGGACAAAGCCCAAAGAAGCTTTTTCCAGGGTTGGCATTTTGAGGGGGTCTCATATGTTATGTGGAAAGGCTATTCTAAATGTGTTTTCTACTCTGAACTGTAATCTGATATAAATATAAAAGTACTGGAACCCGAGAAAGATACCCTGTGTTTACCTGGGGGTCTTTCCTGCCATGCCCCCCGGGACCGTGTCCACCCAGGAGGAGAAGCACCCCCATAGGTGATGGATGGAAATGTGGGGGGGGGTTAAGAGGAAGAGGGGCAGGTTCAGGTTCATGTTTCAGAAGGATGGATTGGTGGGTTAGAGGGAACAAGTCAGGTGGCTGGGACCCCAGTCCACAAACAGCCCCAGGAGCTCATCACTTGATCGAAGGAGCCATGAAAGGCATGGGGTTCAGAGTGGTCCTTCCTGCAGCAGGCGCCCATGTTCCAGGAGCCTCCTCAGCAGTGAGAAGAATAGCCATATTCTGTACTTGTTTGTCACTCTCCCTTTTGCTTCTCTGATTCCTTAGTTGAAAGGTTCTTAGTCTTGAAGATTCCACATTCCCATTCAATGTAACTCGTTCAGACTTGAAAAGCATCTCCGTGTTAGACAACCCTTAGCATGGCTGGAGGGGCAGGGTCATTCAGACGCCCTGGGACATCTCCCGGGCCTTGGTCTTCACTCCATACTGGTTATGGCGAATCCGTTCATGGCCTGAAGCTCCAGTCTCTGCTTTGGTCAAGTTTGGGCTCTGTGGCTGAGGCCAGGTTGAGTGTCCTTGTCCCCCATGTCCAGCCGTCCTTTGTACAATGCTTCTGGCATTTCCTGGGTGTCCGGTTCTCATGGAATTTACTACCCCCACGCCCTCTCTGTCACTGGGGGAAAGACCCCTCAGGGTAGCCCACCTCCACCTCTCCCTGCCCTCTGAGCCTCTCTCTTTCTCAGACCACCTCCATCTTCTCTTAAGCTTCTCCCAGGTCAGTATCTTTTAATGGCATAAGTGGCCCTGTTACTTCATGTTACTCTCTGGATTGGGTACAGAGAGCTTAACAAAAGCCGATTAGTGGCGTAGCCAGAGAAACCTGGGAGATGCTTAGTGTGTTATAAAAGTGGTTGTGATGAATTACAATTATAATGAAGGTGGAGGAAGTGAGGAGGTCCCTTCCATGTCGGTCCGTCTGTCTGTCTGTCCGCCTACCTGTCTGTCCATCTATCTGTCTGTCATCTCTCCATGTAGATGCGCACACACACACACACACACACACTTAGTTCATATACCCGTATATGCACATGTGAGTATGTACTTTTGGGGTCCACTGATTTCCCCTTTATGTGGAAGTGACCCCAAGTAGGTACCACTGTGGCCATATGTTACCCCTTTTATTTATCATCTTTGCATGTTGCAGAGAGATGTTGCTTTATTTCAGTTAAGTGATATGAGGTATCTGGGGAGATTTCTGGGGTGGCTGAAACTTTGGGCAGGCATCGTTTTTTCCAAGCTCATGGGTGGGGACTTTGGTCACTTACCCAGGAATGACCATCTGGGAGACAGACTTCCACAACCAGATGCAAAAGAGACAGATCAGAAAACCCAAATGCTATCATTGCCATTTCTTCAGAGTAGCGGATGCTGGTTCCCACCGCCCAGGTTCCCTCCTTCTGGTGGTGTCTGTTCCAAGCACCGGATACAGTTCAGAAACCTGCTTGGGGAGCACAGATTTAGGGAAGAAAACTTCAGTGTGTCAGTGTGCCCGGGAAGCTGTCCGCTAGACCATCAGGGTCTGAAGGGTGTGAGGAATTTACCTTTGTATCCATTTCTGCGCCGAGCACAGTCCTGGCTCAAGCCGATCGTGATGGGCATTGCTGAATACCAGGCTGTGTTCCGAATACATCACATGTATGGGCTCACCTAACCTTCACAATCGCCCTAGGCAGTGGATGCTGTTAGTTATCTGCATTGAATGCATAAGGAAACGGAGGCTGTGCTTGGCCTCCCAAAGATGTCTATGACCTAACCCTTGAGCCCTGCGAATGCGTTACCCTATATAGCAAAAGGGATTTTGCAAATGGAATTAAGGTTGAAGATTTTGAGATGGGGAGATGGTCCTGGATTATGTAGGTGGGTATAATCTACTTATAGGAGTCCTTAACATTGGAGAAGTGTGGTTTCTAGCAACAGAGAAGCAGGCAGAAGGCAGCATGAGAAAGACTTTGCCCTTACTGCTGACTTTGAAGATGGAGGGAGGTGGTCATGATCCAAGGAATGTGGGCAGCCTGGACAAGCCAGAGAAGGCAAGGGAATGTAGCCAGCTCTCCCAGAAGGAGCCCTGCTGGCATGTGGATTTCAGCCCAGGGAGACCATATCGGACTTCTAACCTACGAAACTGGGAGAGAATAAGTGTGTGTTGTGTTAAGCTGTGGAATTCATGGAAATTTGTGACTGTAGTGATCAAGCCCTAATACAGATTTTCAGAAAGGTTTAAGTAACACGGGTAATAAGTGACAGAGCCAGAGGTAAACCCCAAGCAGTCTGGTTTCAAAATGTATACTCTTAACTACTCTGAATGTGGCCAATTCTACTGGCCAATTCCATTATCTACTGAATGCAAAATTGAATAAGAAAAGGAAGAAAGGAGACACTATTAGGGAAAGAAAGGGAAAAAAAGAAGGCAGAAAGAAAAAAAAGATGCATGAGTTTGATACAGCCTGTGTTCTATCCATTTCTGTTATGAGGATATTTCTTCTTGCTTAATAGTAAGCAGAGAGCTGGCTCACTCTGCCCTCCACTGCCCTCCCATAGTGCTGGAAACATGGGACAGTCTACTTTCTAGAACCCATGCCAACAACGCCTTTGTCTGGACATCTCTCTGACCAGGGCTTGGTAGAATTTCCAAGATTCCAGGGGGCACACGAGCATATTGCTTTGCATTCGGATTGGTGGCTTTTGGTTGAGATCCAGGGAATATCCTTATCTCATTGTGTCTGTAGATATGCCATCCCACCCTGTTTATTTCACCTACTGTCTAGGTCCTCTAAACAACCTGTTTGGGCCACAGCTGGAGTTACCAGATTTAGCAAATAGAATCCAGGATACTCAGGTGAAACTGAAGCTCAGATAAACAGCAATTAATTCTTTAGTACACTGTACCCCAAACATTGCATGGGATAGATTTATACTAAAAATTATTGTTTTAGGGGACACCTCGGTGGCTTGGTCAATTAAGCATCTGACTCTTGATTTCAGCTCAGGTCATGATCTCAAGGTCATGGGATCAAGCCCTGCATTGGGCCCGGAGCTGGGCACGGAGCCTCTCTTTCTCTCCCCCTCTCTCTGCTCCTCCCTTTGTCTCTCTCTTCCTCTCAAATTGATTAATTAAAGTTAAAAAATTATTATTTGTTTATATGAAGTTCAAATTGAACTAGGTACCTTGTATTTTATCTGGTAACTCTACCCATAGTGCACAAGTGGGGCAGACCTTGTGTAACCCCCTTGAACCATGCAGGGGAGAGCGGTCCGTTCAGGTCAGAATGGAGACAGGGCTTTTCTGCTCTGCGTGGACCTTCTGAACAGGTGTTCCAGTCCCAGGCAGGGGGTGAGAGCAATTAAGGAAAGATAAGGTGGGTCAGAGGAGATGGGCTGGGAAGGATAAGGAGTCCTCTGGCCACCTTCATGACCCAGAAGATGCTGTCCAGACACCTTTAATCTTCCAGATGATTCCTCTAGTGGCTCTAGAAATGTGGTGGTCATGTTGGCCAGGGGACTGAGTCCCCTTTTGGGGCCTTTGGTTGTCTTGGCTCTCATAGTAGTTTGCCTATGGAGTAGATACCTAAGAAATCTGAGTTTTGGTTGCATGTCAGCTTTGCTATTACCCTTAACCCCATAATACCCTCTACCACCCACGCACTCAGAATCACTTCAAATAGTCCAATTCTTAATCTTACCCCTTACTTTTACTTTTCTGATAGCCATTGTATTGGTTTTCAGGAACTCAGTCCTCTATCAATCCATCAATCGACCAACAAACAAGAAGTAATTATTGAACGCCTACTGTGTATAAAGCAATGTGTTAGCCCCAGTGGTAAAGACAAATATCTGACCTCCAGGAGCTTATGGTCAAACTGAAAAAAAAAGGGGGGGGGCGTTGATTAGATGAGGGGGAAAATGAGCAAACAACAAGATGGTTCTGTCATTTAAGAACCAGCCATTAGACATCTATCGCCATGTTGGGTACTGGAGACATGGAAAACAAGGCCAGGAGCTCAGCTGGGCCGAGGAGAGCCCAGAAATAATGATTTGCTGGAATGAACAGGGAAGAGACCCCTAATCCGGGCTGGAGACTGGGAGAAGATTTTGTTGAGGTGGTAAAGCCTGAACAGTCTCTAGAAAGAGAAGTCAGTTAGGTGAATGAAAGTCACAGGGCTGGCCGAAGGTATGGCGGAAAGGTTGTTTCCGGTAGAAGGAGGCATAGGTGTTTTGAAAACCACAGGTGTTTGAAGATGGCTAGAATGGAGATGGGGCCAGAGGTAGCTGGGGAGGACCTGACTGTGGTCATTGCTAAGGGGTATAGTCAGAAAGGAGTATGACCTGAGCTGGAAGGGCTTGTCATAATGGAATCTTGGTGCCCCTTGAGCTGAGGGAGCTGGCAGAGACAGGGTTATTAGACAGACCTATTGGGCTGGGCACAGGTGGGTGGGTGGGCCTGTTGTGGATCATAGGAGGATCCAGTGACCAGATATGTGACTGGTTGACTTCAGGAATGTTCTGCAGGAGGTAGATATCTTCAGAGCTGGGCAGAGCATGGTGACAGGAATGGGACAGGGTGGGGATGGGGCCATTTGTCGAGCCACTCACTGTCTTGGGAATGCCATACAAGTTTTATCATTTGATAACCCAGGAAGTTACACATCATCTCTAGGGTCCACATAGGGAAACACAGTTTCAGAAATATTCAGTAACTTCCCCAGGGTCACTTGGGAAAACTGGATTTGTGCTGAGGTCTGTCTGAACTCAAAGCCACAGGGATGCCCTCCCCGCCAATATCCCTTTGAGATCTCAAATATTGAATCTTGCCTCCTGCATTTCTTGTGTGATTAGATGGAGAAAAATTGATGCACCAGAATTCCTCCTGGGGAATGACCATTGAACGTGTCTGGAAAATACACTTGGATAAGGGTTTTGGCAGAAAGGGCAAAGAAGGATTCTGAGGGCCTGCTCAGGCAACACCGGTGGTCTCTTGACTGCTGTGCCTGAGTCAAGAGGGATAGGGGCTTTGCATTTGAACTTTGGTTTTCCTTGAAGGGCTGGAAGAACCTATATCCTGACCCTAAACACTTGGGCAATGGCAGCCTGTCCCTCATTCATTAAATATGGCCATGCCACCCATGCCCACTTCCTCGGTAGCCAAGGGATAAGAGTCATGGTCTTTGCTCTCCATGTCTTTACAGTTTAGTACCATTGCCTACAGAATTTAAATCCGATACCCCTATACCACATAATTTTGAGTACCTCTCTCCCATATATATAAAGTATTGAAGATTTTAAAAAGGTATTTAACATATAATATATTAAATAAATGCTAAGCGTGGACCACTGCTATGGACTGAATGCTTGTATGCTCCCAAAATTAATATATTGAAGTCCTAATCCTTAATGTGATGCTATTAGAAGGTGGCACCTTTGAGAGATGATGAGGTCATGAGGGTAGAGCCCCTCATGATGGGATTAGCACCCTTATAAATAGAGACGCAGACAGATGGTCTCTGTCTTGTCTATAGGAAGGCATAGCATGAATGTGGCTGTTTGCCAGGCAGGAAGCATATCCCACCAGGCACAAATCTGCCAGCACCTTGACCCTGGACTTCCCATCCCCCAGGACGGTGAGAAGGACACATTTGCTGTTTAAGCTGCGTAGTCTATGGTATTGTAACAGCCCCAGCTAAGACAACCCTTATTCCAGTGGTTTGTGAAAATAATGAAACATGCACAAAATAGAAACCTTAAAACATTGAGGAGTACAGAAAATAAACACTATTCATTTAACATTTTTATTAACAAAGCATCATGAGTGATACTAGATGCACTCACATATTCTCAGATAGTCATTTTGGCCATGACAACATTTTGGGCTGGCTTTTTTTTTTTTTTTTTCAGTCCCGATTAGATCAAAGTTGTTTTTGTGCCTAGAAATCAGGCTGATGGGAAGCTGGCCCCAGGAGGACTATAGCAACCTACACTGTTTGTTAGCATCATTTCAGCCCATGGTTTCTACAGAGGAATCTTCTGAAGCCACTTGTCCGTTTCGTAAGGGTTGGTTTAGTTAAAACAGGATAATATATGGTAAAATTCTCTTAGCCAGGCACACACAGATGAACTACCACAGCATGTCTTCAAGTGAAAGAAGTGGGGCTCAGCACTGCCAACTCCACTGCTTGGATCCTCCCCCCTCCTCCCCCCACTTCCCTGGGGCCCTAGTGGACCACAGGTGCAAGTAGCCACCTGACCCTGGGCTGAATTAGGGCACCAGGGTCAATGTGTATAGAAAATATGAGTAAAGCTCAGTTCACATTTTTATCATCTCAACACCCACTGGATCGCCTTATATGTTCTACTTTGGAACCTACCCATCTGCAAGGTGGGGCATTTCAACACGAGCCAAAGAATCACACAGATGAATGTTTAAGTATCGACCATGATATGCTCAGTGAAGAAAATTCCAGGCAGCTGAGACAGGGACCTTGACTTTGTCTAGGTGACCAGGCACCTCTCCCTGCAGAATACCAATTGAGCTGAGCTCCAGAGACAAAAAAAATAGTTTCCCAGATGAAGAATTGGAGAAGAGATGTCCAGATAGAAGAAATGACATTTACAAAGGCCCTGAGGCGAGAGGAAGCAGAATCCATCAGGGGATCTGCACAGAGGCTGGTGTGGTGGTACACAGAAATCAAGGGGGGCAGTGGTACAAGAGATAACCCTGATGTATCTTTGACTTTTAGGATGCCTTTCAGATGAGGTGTTGGGATGATACCCGGGGATGCAAAGAATCTGAGAGGTCGGGGACAGTGATGGTTAGAATGGATTGCTCACTGGGTCCCTGGGTGAGGAGAGTTTTGGAGTGGTTGGTGGTAAGGGCTCTAGGGACTCTGGGTGTGTTGGTGGGGGGGTCTGTCCTGAGCCCATTGATATTCAGCTGAGAACATCCCAGAGACCAAGAGAGATTCATAATGATAGAGAGTAGTGAAGTGTGTAGGGAAGGGCTGGGGATCCATTGACAACAATCACAGCTGCCGATAAAACTCAAACACACTGTCTACTGGCAGGTCTTTCCCTCATTTTAAAATGACAGTCTGTGTCCCCGTGCCCCCACTGCAGTGTTAAATTATACATTAGCTCCTCTGCCACGTGGTACAGCTCAACTCCGCTCTGTCCAGAACCTCCGGGCGCAGAGAAGACTTTCAAGTGAAATATAAATTGTCTTATAACCTGTACTTAATTAATGCCACCTTACACTTAAGATCTAAAAGGAAGACTCTACAAACACACTTCTCTGTGCGAGCACATCCTGCGAAGCCTGGAGAAAAGGATAAAGAACAAAAACTACGGCATCAACCTCAGTTACATTCAACCAGCAAAAGGGGCTGCTCTCCTCACCCATCTCAGGATCCACCGGAAACCATTCACAAAACATCCTAGAGAAACGAATATTTACCCCTGGGACGGTTGTGTTTGGGGGAAGCGGCATTGTATAGGCCAAAGAGCAAGGGTTTGGGGGATCAGACAGACCCAGGTTTGAACTTGGGATCCCTCAGTGATCTGTCCCGTGAGCCTGGAAATTTTGCTTAACTTCTCAAAGCCTCGATGTTGTCATTTGCCAAATGCAGACAATATATTCACCTCTCAGGGCTATTGTGGAGGTTAAATGAGATAGTGAACAGAAATGACGGATGCTACCGACACATACCAAGTTCCCCAACAGTGTGTGTGTGTGCGTGCACGCGCACCTGTGTGTGCACTCACCCGCCTGTGTAGACCTGTTGCATGACATCATCTAGGGAATGTTCGTGAAGAGGCTACAATTGGCTTGTCTTCACCCATTTACATTTCGCTGCTCACCCAGCATAAATATAAACCCTTTAAAAATCTTTGAGCTTTTGGAACGTCCCACTGTTGTATTTTTGTAACCCACTCGCTGGTATATGACCTTGGTCAAGTCATTTAAATGCTTCTTGGAAGGATCCTTAAGATCCAGGTAGAAAAGAGAGAGGAAGGTAGGAAGGGGGAAGAGAGTATGAAAAGGAGGGAGGAAAGGAGGAAGGGAAGGAGGGAAAAACCGATAGTAGTAAAGTAGGAAACATTTGAATAGAGCTTCCTCTTCACCAGGCCGTGCTGTGAATTCTGAATACATCTGTTCTTTCAAGCATCCCAGCAATGCTCTGAGACAGGAACCATAGTCATCTCCATCTCACAAGGGAGGAAACGGAGGCTCTGCTGTCTCCTTCCCTGTGGTTCCAGACAGTTGCTTAGCTTCTCTGACCCTCTGTTTCTTTATCTTTAAGGTAGGAAGAGTGATAGCATCTACCTTGCTAAGTCCTAGCTAAGCGTTCTGGTGAGGATTAAGTGATACACCACATACAAAAGATCCTTGGCTCTGTAGGGACATCATGCATATTAGGGAGTGTTCTTACCCAGAGAATTGAGCAAGGATGGCCTCATTTCCCAGAGAAAAACAGGGCAAGGATGACCCTCTCTTCCAATAGCCTTGGAGGGGAAGAAATGCAGGGCTGAGTAAAGGGGAGAACTTCCAAGATGGGAAATGTGAACTGCAAGTCCTGAGATGTTTGGGAGGAAAGGGGACAGTGAAGTCTTATCCTTGTAGGGTCCTGTGGGTCCCAGGACAGGAAGAGGTGCCAAGCGAGGTCCTGCACTGGATTTATTTCTGCCCAGCACTTGACTTTCCACCAGAGTTCCCACCAGTGTAATGGGACAGAAAAGAGAGACCGTGACTTCCAACTCAGAACAATTCCAGGACCCGTCTCTGCGGTAAAAGCCAATGAAATAGCACGACTGGCCTTCAAACAAGTTTTGATGTCCCAGTCCTCAAAAATATTTCCCCAAATAATTGTCTGCTTCTCCATGGTTGGCAGCATAAAGCAAAGCTCAGATAACATTTCTAAATATTCTCTAAAGAGCCCCCTCATCTAAGCTTGAGGTCCCAGAGGAGGGACTCTAAGCTATAAAGCAAATAGGGAAAGTGAGGCCCAGAATTATTCATTATCTTCCCTGAGGCCATGCCACTCGACTTACAGGGGAAGATGGATGCATTTAGTTACACAGCTTCCGGGTGTTCTGTTCAAATTTATTCTACAAAAGTGACAGTCCTGGGAACTGGGCCATCAGGCAGGTCTGAGTGAGGCAATCAAGCTTGGATCTAGGTCCCTAACTTCTCTTCCCCTGCTCCTTCTACCTTCCATGCTACAGGAACATCTCACAGAGAATCTGCTTTTTGAAGAAGTTAATGCTCAGAAGTGTAGGAACAATTTCCTGAGGTTCAGCTTCCTACAATCAGGGCAGTAGCTTGCTAGACATGAACTCAAGTGCTTGCTCTTGGAAGCGGGGTGCTCGCTGTTGGAAGCTGGTGCTAAATGAGGGTTAGTACCAGCTGAGTGAGAAGATAAAGGAAAGGAAGGTGCAGTTTCATCAGAGAACAACATGGGCCAAAGAATGGATGGGAGTTTAGCTTGGATCCATGTATGGAGTTAAGTCAGACAGGGTCACAGTGTAGCTCCCAAAGGGTCCAGCTGGAAAATCTCAAGGAGGCCAGGTAGTAAAGGGCAGCCTGGTGACGTGTTCAGAACAGAGGCTGAGATCTGTTTTGTTTCTTGAATTCCACATATGACACAGAACAGATGAACATAAGGGAAGGGAAGGAAAAATAAAATAAGATAAAAATGGAGAGGAAGACAAACCGTAAGAGATTCTAAACTCTAGGAAACAAATAGGGTTGCTGAAGGGGTGGAGGGTGGGAAGTATGGGGTCACTGGGTGATGGGCTTTAAGGAAGGCACATGATAGAATGAGCACTGGGTGTTCTATGCAACAGATGAATCACTAAATTCTACCCCTGAAACTAATAATACACTGTATGTTAACTAAGTGGAATTTAAATAAAAATTAAAAAAAAAAGAAGAACAGAGGCTGAGATCAAAGTTAAGAAGCCAGAGGTACAGTTTAAGGTGGAGCAGACTTTGTGCCTTAAGGGTAGGCTTGTGGGCTTGAGAGAGTCCTGCAGCAATCAGCCTGGGGTACAGTGAGAGGCTGATGTTTAAGAATACTAAGAAGGACTTGGAGAAGAGGAGCTTGGTGGTGGGAGGTCTCGAGAGTCTGGTAGAGCAACCTTATTGCAATGAAATGCACTAAGGAACCATAGAACATAAAGATGGGATACAGCCACACCAGCAAGTGGCCAGTCACACTCTCTCTGGTGTCCACACTAGGTCCCTCCACCATTGTGCCTGGTCTTCCATTCCAGAGCACAACTGCCTTAAGGCAATGAGTATCTTTTTTTTTTTTTTTTTTTTTTATTAGAGAGAGAGAGAGTGAGCACAGGCAGACAGAGAGGCAGGCAGAGGCAGAGGGAGAAGCAGGCTCCCTGCCGAGCAAGGAGCCCGATGTGGGCCTCGATCCCAGGACGCTGGGATCATGACCTGAGCCGAAGGCAGCCGCTCAACCAACTGAGCCACCCAGGCGTCCCGGCAATGAGTATCTTACGGGCTCCTTTAAGCCACACCCCACACCTCATGAAGGAGGACTGCAGGAACTTGCCCCATTGGCTTAAGGGAATTTAGGTTCCCGTCCTTTGTTCTGCTCGTCTGGACTTTTGGCAAGTGTGGGCGTCTCTGGCTCTCTTTGTTTTAAAAACAGACCCTGTTGTCTTGCCTCCTGCTGTGTATGAGGCTCACACCACTTCCAAAGAACAGCCAATTGGACAGAACCCAGATGGAAGCCCAGGCTTTGAGCAGTGTTTCTTCGTGGGACTAGTGGGGTCAGGTGAGGGCTGTGCAAGCTTCAGCTCCGGGCCTCCCTGACACACAAGTTTTCAGGCTCTTACTTCTGCGGACTGGCTTAATGTAGTAGGCATGGGGGTAAGTCTCCCCAGAGGCACGAGCTAATTATATCCCCAAGGAGTTGTTAGAAGAAGACAGCCACGCGCCATGCTTCCCGAGGGTTCTGATTAGCTGGGGTGCGCCTCCCCACACGCTCATCGTGCCCTTTATTAGTTCGCTTTTGGATTCCAGCTAAGTTTAATGCAGCACTGGCTTCTCTAAACATCCCGGAGATGACGGTTATGCTGCAGACGTTTTCTAGAAACTGCCGAACGTATCTGAGGCCACCAACTTAAGAGCTCTTGAAAGCCATGTTGCTTGTTTAATATGAGCTTTGTGGGGAGCTGGCCCAGAACCTTCTGCCAAAATCTTTGCAGACTGCTCCCTTCTTCCACTCCCCAAGCACCTCATTTAGTTAAGTGGTTTTGCCTTCTTTAGGTTGCTTTGTAATTGGGGTGATTATTCATTCCTGTCACAAGACAGAAGTGGGAGGAAAAGGCTGGCTCGGGACCCCAAATGCTCTGCCCTGCATCCTGCTGAATTCTTTCTCTTCTCTTGCTCTGAGCACTAGGCTTCTCCTCAGCTTTGAGGAGCGGGCACGTGGGTCACCAGTCCCAGCTGCCTCATGGCCACGGTTCCGAAGTAACAGCTCCATTGCCATAGTGGGGTCAGACTAGGGGAGAGAGACAGTGGGGATTTTGTTTGCCGTCCAGCCAGGAAGACATGGTGGCCCACAGCCTGGCAAGTCTATGCACTGCACTTCCCAGCACAGAATCCCTGGATGGGTGGGGTTCCTGGATGGGGTGTTCTGTCCGGTCTCCTTTGCGGAGCAGCAGGGCTTACCTGTAAGTGTGGTTAAGGAGATGGCCAAGGACCTGCCATATCAGGGTGTCTTCAGTAGTGCTAGAGAAACACATGGCATATTGGGGGGCCCATTTGGGTTCCCAGTATGCTGGAGATCACACATGTCACCAGAGGAGACACCCCTAAAAAGAAACCATGTTCTCCTCTCTATGAACATCCATGCTCTGACACTGACCTTATGGGGGTTTTTCTCCCATACCAACCAATTCTCTAACACAACTATGTATCCTACCTGGAGTTGCTATCAGGTTCTACAGGATAAAGGCTCGGTGCCATATGACTGTTCCTACTCTAGGTGGTGATCATAGGTCATAATTCTGACCTGTCAGCTCTTGATGGGGGGTTCCCACAACCCCATCCCCATGTTTAATGATTGCTAGAATGGCTCACAGAACTCAGGAGAGCCCTCCACTTACTATTGCCCATTTACTATAAAAGAGGATACAACTCAAGAATAGCCAGATGAAAGAGATGGGGAAAGGATGTGGGTGGAGTTTTTTTTTTAAGATTTTATTTATTTATTTAACAGAGAAAGAGAGAGAGAGAGAGAGGGAGAGAAAGAGAGGGAGAGATCATAAGCAGGCAGAGAGGCAGGCAGAGAGAGAGGGGAAGCAGGCTCCCTGCTGAGCAGAGAGCCCGATGCAGGGCTCAATCCCAGGACCCCGAGATCATGACTGAGCCAAAGGCAGAGGCTTAACACACTGGGCCACCCAGGTGCCCCAGATGTGGAGTTTCTATTCCTTCTCCAAGGGCACCACTCTCCCAGCACCCCAACATGTTCACCAACCTGGGAGATCTCCAAATTCTGCACTGTAGGGATTTTTATGGAGGCATCATCATGTAGGCATGATCGATCACTAACTGAGTCTCTAGTCTCTCTCCCCTGCCTGGAGGATAGGGGCTGAAATTCCAAGCTCCCAATCACGGTGCCATTCTTCTGGTGACCAGCCCCCATTCTGAAACCATCCAGGAGCTCACCCAGAATCCCCTCATTAGAATAAAAGACACACATCCCAGGAAACTCCAAGGAATTTGGGAGATTTGTGTCAGGAATTCGGGTCAGAGACCAAATATGAGAATGAAAGATGCTCCTAGCATCTTTATAAGACTAGGAAATTACAATGGTTTTGGATCTCTGGCCAGGATCTGAGAATGAAGACCAAACAATATATTTCTTATTATATCCAATATCACGTCCCCTGTCTCCAATGTTCATCCCAAACTCCTTCTTCTTGGCTACTCTGCCCATCCTCACTGTTCTCATTGTTCTGACTCAGTCATCTTGCTCCCAATGTTTGCTTCAGGTTCCCAGGTCCTGTTTGGGTGAACCATCATGTTACTCCCTTCTCTGGTTTTCCCATCCCTGCACAACCCTCTCTTCCAACAACACCTTCATGTGACTCCCGCCTCTCTATACACTCTTGATTTTAGCCACAGTCAGAGTTGCTGGTAAGAGAATCCATCTGTGGGCTTTTACCCTGTGGAAAACAGGTTTGTTAGGGAGACAAGTCAGTAAATGGTTAAAACTCAGTGTGATAAGATCCTTAATAAGGGAGCATGAGTGATATGGAAGCACAGAGGGGGAACACAAAACCCAGAGGTGGAGGTTCAAAGAAGGCTTCCTGGAGGAGGTGACTTCTCAAGTAAGACCTGAAGGAGGAACAGGTAGAATCTTGCAGGCAGCTGGAGCAACATATGGAAAGATTCAGATCAGAGAAAACCACACAGGTTTGGAGACAGACAAGAAGTATAGGAGCACAGGCCAGCCTTGCCTGGGAGGCTCCATGGGTACAGGACTTGAGTTCTTCTGTTCCAGAAACTGGTATGGATTGGTCCTAAGTCACTCTCAGTCTTAGCAGCAAGGACACACCTAGACATAGTGGAACACCAAAAAGCTAATGATTTAATGTGAAAATTGAACCTGTGGTCTTATTTGTATTAACACAACATTCACATTACTTACAAGAAATCTGTTTGACTTACAAGTCAATCTGATTTTTTTTTTTTTAGAGATCATATATTTTTTACTTAACCATTATTTCTTTGTTGAACATTTAAGTCACTTTTGGGGGTTGCAATTTGATATTATTAACATGAGCATCTCTGAACATAAAGTCTTTCTTCTCCTGGCCCCTTCCCTTTGATTTTCAGTTCCCAGGAAAGAATCCAGTGACAAATTGCTAGGGCAAATGTTACAAACTTCCTGAGGGCCCTTTCTATTCCACCATGCCATGCTGTTTCTAAAAACAAACAACAAAAGGTAGAAAATAGAGCACTCTCTCCCCCAATAAAGAAAACAACAACAACAAAGGTACTAACTCGTTTTGAACCAGGAATCAGAACCACTGAATTTAATTTCCACTCCAATGTGAGAAATTTAAAACAAAAAAGAATTATCTCTCTTCATTATAGACAACATGCAGAACACGCGGAGATTTTTTTCTATACGAGGACTGAATAGACCATTCAACACCCAATTCATACTCATGATGATTAATTATTGACCTATTTTATTGGACAGGGGAGATAGAATCACTTCTCATAGCAGTAGTCATACCTGAAATTGAGGTATAATCTTGCAGAGTCACACCTACCTAGATTTGGGTGGGATGGATCAGATAAGAGAAGTCTTGGGCAGGTCTTCCTGGAAAAGTCATGCCACTGAGCAAACCTGGATACTGATTCCGGAGTGCTCACGTGGACTCATTAACTCAAGGTAGACAAGCAGGAATGGGAAACCACAAGAGCAAATTAGAAACTGAGGTGTCAGTTCATGGAGCTGGGGCGGGTAGAAGAGCCACGTGGGTTATTTGCATGGGAGCTAGAAGGAATCCAGTGGGCAGATCTACTCTCCAGCATTTAGAAAGGCAGATGCATCTGAACCAGAGCAGATTTCTGGGATTGCCGGCACAGGATTGGGAAACTGGAGGAAAAATTAGAGGGGGAATAGGAAGCAAGGACCACATGCTGAATATCATGCCAAATGCTTTACCTATACCTAGTTCTCATGGTAATGCTCTAAGACAAAGTTATTCCAACTTTACAAGTGGGGCCAAATGAGGTTTGTAGAGCAGAATGGCTTTTTCCTTTGGTGCCAGGTCTATCTGGTGTTTTGCTCAATACTGTGCTAGGAATGGAGTCAGTATGGAGCTAGAAAACTATTCCAAAGGGCTAGAAACTGCCCCAGGGCATGGGATGCAGTAGAGAATTGATAGAGAAGGGAGGATCCAGGCAAGACACTGCCCAGGGGACTTGGGTTAAGCAGTCTTCTTTTTAACCATGAAAAACTCATCCTATGGATGGCTGAGCATCCTGAAGACATTTCAGTTGCCTGTTTTTACCACTTTCCCTAATTTTTCTAAAGGCTGTTTCATTTGGTGTAAACTTATCTTCAGTGAACTTGGGAGCAATTCTAGTCTGAGAGCTCTGGGCCTCAAACCAAAGCCAGGTGATTATACCAAGCATCTTGGCTTTAGAATTCCAAAAGATACAAAGACATTATAAACCATGGCTCCTATAAATAATTTCTTCCCCTACCTACCAGTTCTGATATCCCATTGCTGGACTACGGTGACTACTGCAGAGAGGGAGAGGGTGTCATTCATCACAATTTTATTTCTTCCAGGTCAGGAGCAGGTCATTGATTGAGGCTCAGAGCCAGGAACCCCAGGACAGAGCTACAAAGGCTTCCGAGCCATTCCTTTTACCAGATCAAGCATGCATTGGGGAGAAACAATGGCTCAAATGTTAGGAAATAAAGCTGGCTTTCTGTTTATGTAAATGCTTAGTCTCCTCTTGACATTTGTACCCTCTACCAGAAGCCGTAACAAGCTCTTCCCTGCTCCTGATGTTATTTTGGGGCATGTGGGGAAGGGAAAGAGATGGCATGAGCCAAACCCCTATTAAGTCCCCCATCCTTCCCAGGCAATATTTTATCCCAACCCAATGTTAACTCTGTAAGACAGACATGAGCGGGTCCATTTTCTATGTGAAAAACGAGGCTCCAAGAGTCTTAAGTAGAGTAGAAAGAACAAGTGTATGGATTTGGATAGACCAGAAATCCATTTCCAGCTCTTTCCATCTCTGAGCTTCAACATCTTCAATCTACTACAAGAAGCTTAATGCTTTGTTCTTCTGGGATGTTTCAAGGAACAAATAAAATGATACACAAAGATTGTCCTGCACCATGCCTGCATGCATCAAGAACTCCACAGTCCATTGTTGGTACTCTTGTTAATAATAGTAATGTTTATAGGTAGTAAGAGTTAGAGATGAGTCCTGACCTTAGCTCTGGACAGTTCGAGATCCCATGTTTTTTTTCTTCTATGCCACATGTTCTGAAGTTAAACATATTGCTTCTGTTTAGAAGACTGGGAAAGTGGCCAAAGCAATCCATGGTCTCCTTAAACTTTTGGGAAGCTTGAATTCTAGAAACTAATAAAAGAGTAATCCCAAATATCTGAAACAGGGAGATTGTTGCCGGCCTGGAGCCAAGCATGCAAGCTGTAATTGACCTAGCTTCTGTTTGGTAAAGCTGGGATCAAAATACTCATTCCAGAAGACTGTACCAGCTGAACATTTTTATAATTACATGCAGACAGGGATCCCTCTACCCCAGGAAACAACATGTGCCGAACTTCTAATATTTTAGGTGTATGATCCATTATTTTATGTAATCATCTCAAAGAACCCGTAAGTCAAACAGTGGTCAGTGCTGTGAAGGGAAGAAGGGAGATGGGGACAGGTGCTAGGGTGGGTGAAACTAGTCTAAATGCCAGGGTTGGGGAAGCCTCACTGATTGGAGGAGAGCTCTCCAGGAAGCCCCCACTGCTAATGAAGACCGAGCAGAGAAAAAGGCCAGCTAACTCTCCTGTGCTACCTGACCTTCTGGCTTCCTCTACCCTGGGAATAATAGCAGTGGTTCCATCCACTGGAATAAAGCATGAGGTCTGAGTGTCCATGGCTTTACCCTCACAGCACCCTTGATGATGAGAGAGAGGGAGATCATTCCCTTTGCAGGAGATGCTGTCAAAGCATAAAAGGGCGAAAGCCTGCCAGGCTCGTAGGGCCAGGAAAAGGATGAATTGGAACTGGACTTCTAGTCAGTTGATACCAACTTCTGTCTCCTTTTAACTTTATTAGGCAGGCTGGGCCTAATGTGTCCCAACCCCTGGCTTTTGGTCCTTCTGGTCTCTGGTGGCTTAGATTAGTCCCTGGCATTGCTATTGATGAGTGTTGGGGAACTTGGGGAGCAGATACACACTGGCTTACTTCCTGAATGTGTACTCCTCTCGCTGTCAGTGTGGCTGCTTCCCTGAGGTGGGAGAAGTTTCCCCCACATGTATGACAAACAGGTCAGCAATGGGCTTGGGGGTGACTGGCCTTGGCTTTCTCAGGATGTGTCAACAGGAAGGCCAATAGTGGAAGGTGGGAACCTAAAATTGTGGTTAAAACTTGAGCTCTGGAGCTGGAGAGATTCCAAGCCCATCTCCTTCCCTAACGTGTGGCTTGACACCAGATGCTTGGCCTCCCCACTCCTCAGTCTCCTCATCTGTAAACTGGAGGTCATGATAGGACCTACCATGTAGGGTTGTTATGAGTGACACACGTGAGACCATGTCCATGCAGCGCTTGGAAATATCTGGCACATCACTGCTGCTCCACATACGGGGGCTATGGCTAATGTCCCCTGCATTAGAGTTTGAGGAAGCTCAAGTGTCCTGCTGTCATTCCACAAGAATCCCAGACAGAGTCTAGCGTCCAAGTCTCCTGTTACAGATTAATCTCCTGCACACCCAGGGCATTTTCAGAAAGTCTGGGAGCCGCTCCCGCTCCATGCACATCCCTGAGTCCTGACCCTTTTGTCCCAGCATTGAAATATCAGCTCTAATACCCTATTTTCTGGTTCTTTCTGGGATGCTATTAAAATGTAAGGATACAGTAATCCTGGCAGCCTCCCCATTTCACAGATGGGAAAGCAGATGAGACCCTCTGTTACAGCAACACTCCCCTACACAGGCGTGCACGCACATGCATACACACACACACACCCCCATTCTGGGATGCTGGTCACACCACACCCAGATGATGTGTCAGCCTCAGAAAGCAAACCTTTCCAGAGCAGTTTGTCTAAGAGGAGGGGACTGTATTCTCCATTTTGAGCCCTGTTGTCACATCCTTTTCATTTCTCTGATGTCTGACTTTATGAAAAAAGCTATCTGCAACTAGGAACTGTGTCTGGTTGGCTGGTCCACACAGGGACATGGCCACAGTGTCTTGACATGTGTCTTGTTCCTCCTCCCACCCTCGACAGAAGACCAAAGGCTCCTTGAAGACAGGGCTCTGCCTTCCTCAGTCTTGCCATATGGTCTAGAAGAGTGAGCATGGACTGCAGAGGAGGCATAGTCAAACCCTACCTCTCCTGGTACCCACACCTCCACGAGCTTACCTCACTCCTGGCATGGGATCCAAGATGAGTGATGTAAGCTCTCGGAGGTGGCAGAGAAGAAGCATCACACCAGCACAGCCCTCGTGAGTCCTGGTTGGTTGAACTTGAAGTTGCTAGCCCCAGCAGGACTGCTCATGGATGCCCATCCAAAAGAGTTGTAACTTTTCTAACAAAACTGTTAAGTGTTTGCATTTAATTTTGTTCCCCATACTTATTTTTTTTTAAAGTTTCTTTTTTGTGCTCAGTGCTTTTTGAAAAACTTTTTTTATTTCAAAATAATTATAGCTTCACAAGAAGTTGCAAAATTAATACAGAGAGGAACCCTATACCTATCACTCACCCAGCTTCCCCCAGCATTTTATATAACACACGGTATTATCCAAACCAGGACATTGGCACAGTATATTTAACCAGACAAATACATTTTACTAAGATAATAGGCTTTATTGAGACTTCGCTAATTTTGCACGCAGTGGGGTGTGTGTGTGTGCGTGTTCTATGAAACTATCACATCTATAGTTTTGACTTTTTTAATTAAACTTTTAATTTAAGGATACTTTTAGATATAAATGCAGTCATAAGAAATAATATAGAAAGATCCCATGTACCCTTACCCAATTTCACCCAATAGGAACATCTTGCAGAACCATAATACTATATCACAACCAAGATACTGATGTTCATACAGCCAAGATACAGAGCATTTCCATCCCCACAAAAATCCTTGGGTTGCCCAGTTCTCTTCAGTCCTCAACCCCTCCTAAACCCTTGGGAACCACTAACCTGTTCTCCATTTCTGTAACTTCATCATTTCAAGAATGTTGTATAAATGGAATCATACAGCAGAGCCCTTCGGGACTGGCTTTTTCCACTCAGCGTAATTCCCTGCAAATTCATCAAGGTTATCTGTATACCGATAGTTTGTTCCTTTGTTATTGCCAAGTAGTATTCCATGATAGGTACGGACCATGGTCTGTTTTGCCATTTGCCAATTCAAAGATGTATCCAAAGACTTTTGTAGCAACCAAAAAATAGTTATTGCTATGACGAGTAAAGCTTCTACAAACACTTGTGTGCAGGCTTTTGTGTCAACATAAATCTTCGTATCTCTGGGATAAACGCCCAGAAGTACAATTGCTGGGTTGTATGGTAATTGAATGTTTAGTTTTTTAAAGATACTGCCCATTTTTCAGAGTGTCTGTGGCGTTTTACGTTCCCACCAGCAATGTGTGAACAATTCAATTTTCCTCTTCCTCACCAGCATTTGGTGTTCTCACTCTCATTTATTTCATTCTTTCTAACGGGATATAGTGGTATCTTATTGTGTTTTTTTTTAAAGGTTTTATTTATTTATTTGACAGACAGAGATCACAAGTAGTCAGAGAGGCAGGCAGAGAGAGAGGAGGAAGCAGGCTCCCTGCCTCGCAGAGAGCCCGATCTGGGGCTTGATCCCAAGACCCTGGGATCATGACCTGAGCTGAAGGCAGAGGCTTTAACCCACTGAGCCACCCAGATGCCCCTCTTATTGTGGTTTTAATTTGTATTTTTTTAATGGCTAATGATGTTAGACATCTTTTCAGGTGTGTATTTACAATTTTTTGCATATTTTCTTCAGTGATGTCTCTCTATGTCTTTTGTCCATTTTCTAACTGGATTGTTTTTTTACTATTGAGTTTTTTTAATTTAAATTCCATTAGCCAACATAGTTGGCATCATTAGTTTTTGATGTAGTGTTCATCAATTCATTAGTTGCATGTAATACCCAGTGCTCATCCAATCATGTGCTCTCCTTAGTGCCCATCACACTATTGAGTTTTGGGAGTTTTTTACATAATCCAAAATCTACTCCTTTGTCCTCTTTGTAAATATTTTGAAATTTTGAAATTCTTTTGAAAATATTTTTCCCACTCAGTAGCTTGTATTTTCAGTCTTAATACAGGCTTTCAAAGAGTCAAAGTCATCCACCTTGATGAAGTCTAATTTATGAACTTTTCCTTCCATGGGTCATACTTCTCATGTCAAGTCTAGGAGCTCATTGTCTAATCTTAAATCCCAAAAAATGTCTCCTATTTTCTTTCTAAAATTTTCATACTTTGACCTTTTTAAGATTTTAGATTGTGACCTATTTTGAGTTAAGTTTTATATCAGGTGTGAGGTTTAGGATCAGGTTCACCTGAACCCATGCCTATGGATATCCATTTGCCCCAGTACCATTAGTTGAACTGTCTATGTTTCCTCCCTGGAATTGCTTCTGCAACTTTGTCAAAAATACATTGGGCTTTCTTATATGGGTCTTTATCTTGGTTCTCTATTCAGTTCTACTGATCTATGTGTCTATCCCTCCACCAGTATTGCAGTGTCTTGATTGGTGTAGCTATATCATTAGTCCTGAAATTGAGTACACATAGCCTTACGTCTTTATTCTTTTTCAAAACTGTTTTAACTATTCTAGTCCCTTTGCCCTTCTATACACATTTCAGGATAATCTCATCTATACCTACAGAAAAGACATCTTGTTCGGATTTTGACAGGAATTACATTAACCTGTGTATCAATTTGGAGAGAATTGATGTGTTGGATCTTCCAATCCATGAACATGCTATGTCTCTCCATTTATTTGGGTCTTTGATGAATATATATGTTCAACATTAGTAAATACAAAATATGTTGTATATACATTTTGACTGTAAACATTTTATATTTTGAGTAACAGTAATGGTATTTTATTTTTAATTTTATTGTCCAAGGGTTTATTGCTGGTGTATAGAAATATAGTTAATTTTTGTGTATTGATCCTGTATCCTGCAACATTGCTGAACCTATTAGTTACAGGAGGTTTTCTTATAGATCTCTTGGGAATTTATATGTAAATAATCATGTCATCTGCCAATAGGGATCATTTTACTTCTTTTTTTCTGATCAGCATGCCTTTTATTTACATTCCTTGCTTTGTTGCTCTGGCTAGAACTTCCAAGAGTGGACATTCTTACCTAGTTCCAGGTGTTAGGGGAAAAGCACTCCATCTCTTGTCATTAAGTATCATGTGAGTATCAAGTTTCAAGTATCAAGTCTCTTGTCATTAAGTATCATGTGAGCTCTAGATATTTTTGTAGATGCTCTTTATCAAGTTGAGGAAGTTTCCTCTATTTCTATTTTTTTCCTGAGAGTTCTTATTATGAATGAGTTTGCAAAAGAGTAAAATACAGTTTCATCTTGTCTAAAGATGAAATATGTTAAAATACACCTTCCCCTAAAAGTGCACATATGTATTGAATAGTCTACACAGACAAGAGTTGTGTAATGAATCAAGAACATGCTCACATGTTCTTTCAAAGATTGAAAGTCCTTCGTTCCATGCAGGTCTGGCTGGGCCCCCATGAAACAGCCTCAGAAGCACATTTCCACTGTGTTCTATGTAAATAGGACTCCTGGAGTTGTGCAGTTCAGGCTGTCCCATATGGGAGAATATTCTCTATGGTTTGCTAGACAACCCTGGCTGAGAACAGCCCTCATTCACATAAGAGTTTTGCAGATTCGAGGCCTTAGGCAGTCACTTGATTTGCCCTTCGCTTCTTAATTCAATATTTATTTCCTGAGTTCCTCCTATATATAGCAGGTACTTTGGAGGCTATGGGGATACTACAGTGAACAACGAAGTCATCATGTTTCACTAACCCAGGCAGAGAAGGATGGTGGCTCTGGCCAGAATGATCTAGTGGAGTAAACCCAAAAGGGATGGATCTTATCATAGTGTTGCCTTTGCTCAGAGATGGAGTGAGCCGCCAAGTGTCACCCAGCTGGAAGATATGGGAAACAAGCCATGGTGGGTCTGGTTCTCGTCACATTCCCTCAGAACTGCACACGACGGCCACTAGATGGAGCCTTCCTCTCCAGGCTCCTCTGGACTTTCCTCCTGGTAACACTACAGTCATCTCAGCTTCACTCACAGGCAAAAAGGAAGGGGAGGCAGCTGGGAAGTACAGCACCCCTGATTCACGATGGTGACTGTTCCCATATGCTAAGCCCGGAGATGGAACCTGGATGCCACCACTGGATGACTGACCACAAATGTGTCTGTGTGGGGGGAAATGGGGCTACTTTCCTCCCCAGCGCCTGGAATCCAGAACTCTCCTCCCAGCGAGACAGGAGGTGGCCAGAGGGGATCAAGACCGGAAGGAGTCTATGACAGTAAACCTTGGCTGAACACAGGGCACCTGGGTAATTGCAGAACGTCACTCAGCCTTCCAGCTCAGCAGCCAGCCACGCACATGGCTTTAATTGGGCATTTTCAGGCCATTAAAAAAATCGATCAATACCAATTATCTCTGGTTTTTAACTTCACTGCTCTTCTGTCCATCATTCTCCAGGCTCTAGACTACTGAGAAGAACACACGTGAGCATAAACACACATGCATACATGGCTCATCTTGAGTGTGCAGCACACTCACACACCCAAAACCACACGATGGGGCAGAGCCCATCATTGCTAGGGGCCTGGGGCTGCAGCACCTGCTGGTGTGCCCCCTCATTTCAGGTCCCAGGTTTCTCTCTGCTGCAAAGAAAAGAAGCTGGGTCCATGAATGATGCCTGGGGGCCTTCTGCCTGACTCTGGGGTGGGGTGGAGGCATTATACTGTACCCAAGAAGGGCTCCAGGGTCCCTTTTAATGACCATGCAATGTATATAAGAGGAGGCTCAATGAACGCTTTTCTTCCTATTTGAATGAGCATGTAGGAATTGACCAATCATAGGCCAAGCAGTGGGCTTGGCCCTTGACATGCACAGTCTCTCTTAGTAGCCCCAACATCACTCTAAAGCAGAGACTACTCTCCCCAAATTGCAGACTAGGAAACAGAGGTAGCAAGGGCTTGTGGCCACCCGAGGCAGGTAGTTTTCATGGTTCTCTTCTACTTTATCTTCCTACACTCTTCAAGACAGCCCTTGACCTGGCCAAAGCACTGGCTCAGGGGATGTGGGCTCAGTCCTCAAGGCCATTTCCAAGCAGGGTCCCTGGCAGGAAAGCTGCCCCTCTCCCGCCTCTGTCTGTGGCTCCACTCGCCATCAGCCCTTCCAGCACAACTCCTGCTGGGTTTGCTCACTCTCCTTCCTACTTTGCTCTGTCACTCTGCTGATTTCTTGCTGGTTGATGATACAAGCACTTCCAGGACAGGAAACACGCAGCCTCTTTCTCTGAGCCCCTGCCCCTCATTGGCTGCTCCACACTCAGAAGTTGCTATCCCAGGGCTGTCCCCTCACCAAGAGTCCCATCTCCGCTTGCCAAGGAATCCGATTTTCAAGAGACCTGAAATTGTGGAAGAGACATGTTTTTGTTTTTTTCTGTTTTCAATACCTGGAATTCAAGGAAACCAGGGTATAGACAAAGCCTGCCCCATGCAAAACACAGCAGCAGAAAGGGGGAGCTGTCCAAGGTCACCTTCTCCCTCTGATGGTGTCTCTGCACCTGTTGCCCCAGGAACACCAAGCCGCCATTCCTACCACTCTCTTACATCATCAGGTGCAGGAGGAAGCTAAGGGTGATGTATTCTCATGTCTTTCTCCTCCTCCCCTCCTTTGCCCATTCCAAGTGTACCTTTGCTGCTGTGCCAGCATCCAGGGATCTGGTGCATGGGTAGCATGCTTCTTCCTTACCCTGCGTAAGGTCATTGCTCAATACAATGCAATCTTTTCCTTATCCAAGTCTTCCAACCATAATCTGTAATAAACACACCTCTTATCTTCTCTCTGTTCCTGATCTGTATCAGCCTTCAGAGAACTCTGCCCCATGGCTGCTAAAATTTCTTGTGCAGGTTGTCATCTTTGTTCGTGGTAGAATAACCTAACTTGGAAGATAAAGTTTCTTTAAAATTTGGGGTCTAGGGCCCTGGGGAGCAGGAGGTCTGAAGACAAAGCACTCAGAGCTACTAATCTTCTATAGTGCAAATAGAGTGAACTTTGGCCTCGGGCAGGCACTGGTTCACATCCCAGGTCTTCCATGTATGAGCTGTTCACCTCTGATGAGTTTGCATAGCCTTCTCAAGCTTCAGTTTTCTTGTCTTTAGAGTGGAAATAATGATATCCTCACAGGTGTGTTGTGAGAATCACAATTTACATAATGGAAAATCATGGCATACACCAGACACACAACAACATTACTCAATCTATTAAGTAAGGCTGCCCTGTTCCTAACAAGGACTGAGTTGCACCTTGACAATCAGGGATTAAAGTAAGGTGGCCCCAATGCCCAGTGGAAGGTGGCCACAAAGATGATGACCAGCAAATAGCACTTGTGGGTTAACTGTATCAGAACTCTCCAGGAACTGGCCTGTTGCATATTTAGTTCAAATGTCAGGTGTCAGATACTTGGGTAAGGAATACACATCCTATTTAAACATCAGGACATCCCAGCCCTTAACTCAGTGTCTCTACTCACAAGAAAGAGAGAACTCAGGGCTTCAGAAGAACTAGTCAAGAAAATTGGAGATTGGGGTGCTTGGGTGGCTCAGTGGGTTAAGCCTCTGCCTCCGGCTCAGGTCATGGTCGCAGGGTCCTGGGATCGGGCCCCACATCAGGCTCTCTGCTCAGCGAGGAACCTGCTTCCTCCTCTCTCTCTGCCTGCCTCTCTGACTACTTGTAATCTCTATCAAATAAATAAATAAAATCTTTAAAAAAAAAAAGAAAATTGGAAATCAAGATTTCCTGCTTTACAAGGCTGACCACTGAACAGATGGTGGCTTGGGCTGTTTTGTTTTAATGTTGTTTCCTGAGATGGCTAAAGAGGCTTGGGTCCAGGGCTGTGACTACTTCTAGACTATTGTACGTTCTAAATGGCACCAAAGTTCTGCACAGAAGGGGTGGGGAGAGCAGAACTCCCTTTGCTGCTTCCAGCCATTCCTCTTGTCACCTCTGCCTACCTGGTGTGGTAGAAGGAGCGTGAATTAGGAACCCCAGGGTCAAGTTCCAGATTTGCTGTTTATTTGTGGCATTACATCAGACGCAGTCACTTTGGCTCTCTGAGATTCCCTTCCCCCTCTGCCAAATGGTAATATTCACTCTGCCTCTATTACTGAGTAGTTAGGAGATGATGAGGACGGATGCTTAAAGATAAACTCGGACATATTAACCTTGCTAAGAATTTATTTTGAGCATATATCGATTCACAGAGAGTAGCACCAGACTGAAAGCAGTTAGGAGCATTTCACCTAGATAGGAGCTCCTAGACAGAAGCTAGGGGAAAGGTTTTTACAGAGAAGATGGGAAGCAAAGCGGGGAAATGATTTGATTAGCTGCAGCTTAAGGGATTGCCTTATGTGGAAAGCCCAGGTGGCCGTTTGTGATTGATTGTCTTGAAGCTCCGTTTTCTTGTATTCATGCACACTGGCTCTGGCTTAGGTTTTGGTTTGCTTACGTAGACTGTGGTTGCTTGAGCCACCTCAGTCTAACAGCCTTGCTTTTGATTACTTTAATGCTCTTTGCAAAGTAAAATACCTGTAACACATGCAGTTCATTAAATAATATGTAACATAGCTAATTCTGAAAAGTGAAACAAAATAATAATGATGGTGATCTTTACTGTCAATCTTTGAATTTTTAAATCTATCATCTACCTATCTATCATCTGTCTCCCTCTCTGTCTCTCTCTCTTCCTACCTTCTTTCCTACCTACATACTTTCCTACCTCCCAACCTTCTTACGTACCTATTTGCCTATCTTTCATCCTACCTATCTTTCTAATTTCCTATATTCCTACTTATCTACATACCCCCTTCCCATATATGTAGCTCACTACTTACCAATGACATACATATTCACCTTTCCACCTATGTACTTTCCTATCTACCTGCATGCCTATCCACTTTCCTATGCACCTGTCTTTCTTCCTACCTACCTACCTAATTTTCTATATATCTAGCTAAAAGTGGCCACCTGTGTTTCACATATCGACTGAGCCAGTGAACATAGAAGCACCCAGTACACTCTATACAACCATGCTTGTTAATTTACAAATGTTGATGGCGGTAGGTGACAGGAGGTATCTGTTTATGAGAATTGTATGCATCTCTGAGCATTTACTTAATGTTTTTGAAATTAAGCTTAGAACTTCTTCAGCATGTCATATTAAACATGCCTCACTCATTTTGAACTTAATATGGTGCATTAAAGTATTCTTAATCATTGAATGCCTTTCCAAGGGTTGGTTTATGTAATCAAAAAGAGTTACGCTTCCATGAGCATCCATTCAGTTTTTCAAAGGTCTACAAATTTTAAGAAGGGTATAATGGCTGAATCATGGGAAATAATCCTGAGACACGATAGAAGAAATGCTAATGAAACATCAGAGGGCAGATCAAATAGAGATGAAACCAAAATGAACATCTAGGCTGACAAAGACTGACAGAGGACACTGATGAAAGAGGAGAGCAGTTGGGAATAAAAGGGAGTGAAACCATGTAGGGATGATCAAGTAAAAGTACCAGGTTCCGAAGGAGGAGTCAAGATGGCGGAGAAGTAGCAGGCTGAGACAACATCAGACAGCAGGAGATCAGCTAGATAGCCTATCAAACCATTCCGAACACCTACGAATCCAATAGGAGATCGAAGAGAAGAAAAACAACAATTCTAGAAACAGAAAATCGACCACTTTCTAAAAGGTAGGACCAGCGGAGAAGTGAATCCAACGCAACGGGAAGATAGACCCCAGGGGGAGGGGCCGGCTCCCGGCAAGCGGCGGAGCACAAAATCAGGACTTTTAAAAGTCTGCTCCACGGAGGGACATCGCTCCAGAGGCTACACTGGGGTGAAGACCTCACGGGGACAGCGTGGACTCAGGTCCCGCGGGGTCACAGAAGGATTGGGGGTGTCTGAGTGTTACAGAGCTCACAGGTATTAGAGCAGGGAAGCCGGCTGCGGAGACAGAGCCGAGATTTCCTAGTGGTCTGTGACACGGACCGGTGCTCTGTGACACGGGCCAGTGATCTGTGTGAGGGGTCCCCACAAGATCCGGGGAGACTCCGACCTGGGAGAGCTCAGGGATCTACGGGGTTCGAAGACTCCAGGTGGGACTCTGCCAGAGACAGGGACGCTTGGTCACAGGCTGGGTGAGCTCGGAGCGCTCCCAGAAGCCAGTGAGACGGGAATGATTACGCACGATTTTCTCCTAGCACAGTCTCCGAGCGCAAACGGAGGCTGGGGAGACGGGAGTGATTAAACGCTTTTCTCTGAAGGCGCACTGAAGACTGGGGCCCCTAGCTCTCGGCTCCTCCAAGCCAGAGATTGGGAGGCCGCCATTGTCATTCCCATCCTCCGGAACTCTACGGAAAGCGTTCAGGGAACAAAAGCTCCCGAAAGCGAACCTGAGAGGGGCGGTGCAATTCCGCCTGGGGCAAAGACACTTGAGAATCACTACAACAGGTCCCTCCCCCAGAAGATCAAAGAAATCCAGCCAAGACCAAGTTCACTTAACAAGGAGAACAGCGGATTCTTATCTGGACAAAATGACAAGGCGGAAAAACTCACCACAAAAAAAAGAACAGGAGGCAGGACCGAAGGCTAGGGACCTAATCAATACAGACATTGGTAATATGTCAGATCTGGAATTCAGGATGATGATTCTCAAGGTTCTAGATGGGCTCGAAAAAGACATGGAAGATATTAGAGAAACCCTGCCAGGAGAAATAAAAGCCCTTTCTGGAGAAATAAAAGAACTAAAATCTAATCAAATTGAAATAAAAAAAGCTATTAATGAGGTGCAATCAAAAATGGAGGCTCTTACTGCTAGGATAAATGAGGCAGAAGAAAGAATTAGTGATATAGAAGACCAAGTGACAGAGAATAAAGAAGCTGAGCAAAAGAGAGACAAACAACTACTGGACCACGAGGGGAGAATTCGAGAGATAAGTGATGCCATAAGATGAAACAACATTAGAATAATTGGGATTCCAGAAGAAGAAGAAAGAGAAATAGGAGCAGAAGGTATACTGTAGAGGATTATTGTAGAGAATTTCCCTAATATAGCAAGGGGAACAAGCATCAAAATCCAGGAGGTGCAGAGAACACCCCTCAAAATCAACTGGAATCAGTCCACACCCCGCCATCTAATAGTAAAATTTACAAGTCTTAGCGACAAAGAGAAAATCCTGAAAGCAGCACGGGACAAGAAGTCTGTAACATAGAATGGTAAAAATATTAGATTGGCAGCAGACTTATCCACAGAGACCTGGCAGGCCAGAAAGAACTGGCATGATATATTCAGAGCACTAAACGAGAAAAACATGCAGCCAAGAATACTTTATCCAGCTAGGTTATCATTGAAAATAGAAGGAGAGATAAAAAGCTTCCAGGACAAAAAAAACTGAAAGAATTTGAAAACACCAAACCAGCTCTACAGGAAATATTGAAAGGGGTCCTCTAAGCAAAGAGAGACCCTAAAAGTATTATCAGAAAGGAACAGAGACAATATACAGTAACAATCACCATACAGGCAATACAATGGCACTAAATTCATATCTCTCAATAGTTACCCTGAATGTAAATGGGCTAAATGCCCCAATCAAAAGACACAGGGTTTCAGAATGGATAAAAAAACAAAACCCAGGGGCGCCTGGGTGGCTCAGTGGGTTAAGCCTCTGCCTTCGGCTCAGGTCATGATCCCAGGGTCCTGGGATCGAGCCCCGCATCGGGCTCTCTGCTCAGCAGGGAACCTGCTTCCCCTTCTCTCTCTGCCTGCCTCTCTGCCTACTTGTGATCTCTATCTCTGTCAAATAAATAAATAAAATCTTTAAAAAAAAAAAAAAACATCAATATGCTGCCTACAAGAAACTCATTTTAGACCTGAAGACACCTCCAGATTGAAAGTGAGGGGGTGGAAAACAATTTACCATGCTAATGGACATCAGAAGAAAGCTGGGGTGGCAATCCTTATATCAGATCAATTAGATTTTAAGCCAAAGACTATAATAAGAGATGAGGAAGGACACTACATCATACTCAAAGGGTCTGTCCAACAAAAGGATCTAACAATTTTTAATATCTATGCCCCTAACATGGGAGCAGCCAACTATATAAACCAATTAATAACAAAATCAAAGAAACACATTGACAAGAATGCAATAATAGTTGGAGACTTTAACACACCCCTCACTGAAATGGACAGATCATCCAAGCAAAAGATCAACAAGGAAATAAAGGTCTTAAATGACACACTGGACCAGATGGACATCACAAATATATTCAGAACATTCCACCCCAAAGCAACAGAATACACATTCTTCTCTAGTGCCCATGGAACATTCTCCAGAATAGATCACATCCTGGGTCATAAATCAGGTCTCAACAGGTATCAAAAGATTGGGATCATTCCCTGCATATTTTCAGACCACAATGCTCTGAAGCTAGAACTCAATCACAAGAGGAAATTTGGAAAGAGCCCAAATACATGGAGACTCAACATCATCCTTCTAAAGAATGAATGGGTCAACCAGGAAATTAAAGAAGAATTGAAAAAAACCATGGAAACAAATGATAATGAAAACACAATGGTCCAAAATCTGTGGGACACAGCAAAGGCAGTCCTGAGAGGAAAATATATAGCGATACAAGCCTATCTCAAGAAACAGGAAAGGTCTCAAATACACAACCTAACCCTACACCTAAAGGAGCTCGAGAAAGAACAACAAAGAAAGCCTAAACCCAGCAGGAGAAGAGAAATAATAAAGATCAAAGCAGAAATCAATGAAATAGAAACCAAAAAAACAATAGAACAAATCAATGAAACTAGGAGCTGGTTCTTTGAAAGAATTAATAAGACTGATAAACCCCTGGCCAGACTTATCAAAAAGAAAAGAGAAAGGACCCAAATAAATAAAATCATGAATGAAAGAGGAGAGAACACCAAAGAAATACAAACAATCATAAGAACATATTATGAACAAGTCTATGCCAACAAATTCGACAATCTGGAAGAAATGGATGCTTTCCTAGAGACATATAAACTGACAAAACTGAACCAGGAAGAAATAGAAAACCTGAATAGGCCCATAACTTGTAAGGAGATTGAAACAGTCATCAAAAATCTCCAAACAAAGAAAAGCCCAGGGCCAGATGGCTTCCCAGGGGAATTCTACCAAACATTTAAAGAAGAATTAATTCCTATTCTCCTGAAACTGTTCCAAAAAATAGAAATGGAAGGAAAACTTCCAAACTCATTTTATGAGGCCAGCATCACCTTGATTCCCCAAACCAGACAAGGATCCCATCAAAAAAGAGAATTACAGACAAATATCCTTGATGAACACAGATGCGAAAATTCTCACCAAAATACTAGCCAATAGGATCCAACAGTACATTAAAAGGGTTATTCACCACGACCAAGTGGGATTTATTCCAGGGCAGCAGGGTTGGTTCAACATCCGCAAATCAATCAATGTGATACAGTACATTAACAAAAGAAAGAACAAGAACCATATGATACTCTCAATAGATGCTGAAAAAGCATTTGA
>ML109919.1:0-52254 GCA_003697995.1 Taxidea taxus jeffersonii
ACACAGCCCTTGTCCTGAAAGAGAGCACTTCTGCCTCTCAAGCTGTCAAAGGCCTTTTCTTGAAACAAAACAGAACATTTCCCCAGCTCTGAGGAAGGCAGCTTGAAGTCTGTCTCTCAGAAAGATTCATGGAAGTGGAGGTCACATGCAAGGGATCCAGTAGGGTGAGCCTCCCAAGGGCAGATGGAGGGCTTCCTCTGCTCTGTTCATTGCTTTATCCCAGTGCCGACATACACAGGACTCAGTCAACAGGCAATCCCTAGTCTTGGATGGCTGTGCCCAGGGAAGTGCTGAACTCTGAGCTGGGTGTAACAAAGACCAGACCCTTCCCTCAAGGTGCTCAGAGACTTCCTGAGAAAATAAGACAAATATCTCTTAACACAATGAAATCTGGGATAGATAAAGTATTGTCAAGGTTTAGGGGCAGCGGCTCTCATACTCTGTGAGGGAGCCAACAGCCACCCAAAGAGAGAAAGAAAGCACCTGGAAAGGTCAGTAGGAGTTTTCCAGAGAAAAGAAGCCATCCCAGGGAGAAACCTATGTTTGGTGCCCAGCTGGTTCATCTGTACATTCCAGAAACGACGAACACCATGATGCCTGCCTCGCATTGCCATGGGAGGGTCAGTGAAGGCCAGGGTGCCTGGGCCTGAGCTTTGGAGCCACAAGCCAGCAAATTAAACACAGGAGCCAGTGCCCTACAAAAGCCAGTGGCCTTTGAGAGCTTATAGCCCCTGCGAGACAGTGACACTCAGTGACAGGCTGCAGAAGGAAGCCACAGGCCAACTAGGAAGACAAGCTGTTGGAACTCAGCCCCGTGAGGCCCGCAGCCATCAGACACACGGAGACGAAACCCAGCTCCTAAAGGCCAGCTCTAATCCAGCCATTCTCTTCCTCAAAGGCCTTCGGGGGCCCCAGTGCACACAGGATAAAGGACAACCCCCTCTCCTCCAGTCCTTAAGAGGTGTCCTGCCTGCCCCTTTCCTCCCCAACCCAATGGCTTCTGATCTCCTCTCCACTCTGCGCTCTGGCTCTACCATGCTCCCCAAGCTCTACAGACCCTTCCTATGCAGCTGTGCTCAGCCACTCAGAGCAGCTGTGAGGAACCGGCAGCCAGGGCAGCCAGAAGGGCCCGGCGCTGACGGCTCTCGGGGCTGAGAGAGCGGCCCAGGCTGAGAGCAGGAAGCCAGCCTTGGCCTTGGTGAAACCAAGCTGCTGACCAGCCCTGATTATAAAAAAGGGACCCACACAGAGGCACACAGGGTCGAGGGCGGCTCCAAGACAGCTTTCTTGGGTTGTTTCCTCCCCTGCCATTTTTTTATTTTGTTCTTGAGATTGAGTTGACATCTAACATTGTGTAAGTTTAAGGTATACAGTGTGCTGACTTGGCAAATTCATATATTGTGAGGACTGCCCCCACAGCCTTAACTAACACCTCCATCACCTCCCATAATTCCTTCTCGTGGTAAGAACATTTAAGATCTAACTTCTTAGCAATTTTGAAGTATATAATACAGCATTCTTGACTATTGTTGACCATAATCACAACGGGCTTTCTCTCTCCAGAACCTACTCATCTTCCAGCTGCAAGTTTGTGCCCTTGGACCAACACCTCCCCTATTCCATGCCACCCTCCCAACCAGCCTCTGGTAACCACCATTCTGGTCGGCTTCCGTGGGTCTGGCTTTTTTAGGTTCAACAAACAAGTGCTGTCAAGTAGTATTTGTCCATCCCTGCCTGAATGATCTCACTTAGCCTAATGCCCTCAAGGTCCATCCACGTTGTTGCAGATGGCAAGATTTCTTCCTTTCTCACGGTTTAATAATAACTCGTTGTGTGCCTGTGCGCGTGCACGCGCGCACACACACGTTCTTTATCTACTTATCCAATGACAGACCCTGAGGTTGTTTCCATATCTTGGTTGCTGTGAATGAAGCCGCCGTGCCCACGGGAGGGCAGGTATCTCTGCAATGGCCTGCTTTCATTTCCTTCCACTAGATACTCAGAAGTGGGGTTGCTGGATCATAGGGGAGTTCTATTTTTAATTTTTTGAGGAAGCTTCATACTGTTTTCCACAGTGGCTGCACCGACTTACATTCCCACCAACGGAGCAGGCCAGGTCCCTTTTCATCACGTGTCAGCCACACGCCATCTGGCTTCCCTAGGAAAGTCCCCGGACGCCTCTAGGCCTCAGTTTCCTTCTCTGGCAAAATGAGAATGACACGAATGTCTGCCTCACAGAGTGGTCGTGGAGAGTAAATGAAGCATAAAAACACCATAAACCATGAAGTGTTCTGGAAAGGCGGTGTCTTGTTCGGGCCCCTGACGTTGATCCTTTATTCAAATGTCCCAAAGCCCGAGTCTGGAGCCGGGCTGCCTCGGTTCACATCCCAGCTCCACATTCCCACTGTGGACAAGTTACTTCATCAGCCTGGCCTTCGTTCCCTCCTAAGTAAAATGCAGCTAACCGCAGTCCCTACCTCATAAAGCCGTCATGACGATGGAGGGAGCTAATAAGGTAAACCACTTAAAACCGTGTCAGGGACATATGAAGCACCATGGTTAAGGGTTAGTTAAAATGTTTCTTTTGATTAGCCCTGGTATTACTAGGTCCAAACCAGAGTTCATAGCCAGTCCAGGAAGAGACACCCTTGTCGATCGATCACAGGGAACCTGCTGGGGGTCAAGCAGCTTACCCTAAATTGCACTTTAAAATCTTCAAAGGTTGCTTTAGTCCCTACTCGGAATCAGGAATGGATTCAGACCGTATCCCATGAATCTGCCACGAAAACCCTCAGCCGAAACTCATGGGGTTTCTTCCTGCTAACGCAGGGAAAATAACCCATACTCATAGGAAAAGCCATGAGCATCTTTTTGCCCTGAGCCAGCAGCTGTCAGACTCTCCGCGTGGCCCAGTGGACCTGCTGCGGAGGTGAGGACCCACCCTGGGTCACCTGCTTCCTCCTCCAACCACACTCTGGCCCGAGATGACGCCCCGTGGGCCTGTCCAGCAGGCACCAGGAGGACCCGCACTGCGCACAGGACAAAGGGGGAGCACAGCCACCCCCACTCCTGAGGTAGGATCCAGAGCCTCCTCTCCCTGCCTGCAGGAGACTGACGCTCATCTCCCAGTAACACCATAAAGACAACTGGGACCGTGGGAAAACCCTGAAGACTTCAGAAGCAAGGCTGACTTGAGAGATCCAACAGTGGACCAAGCACAGTAAGACACCATTTCACGCCCATGAGGGTAGCTACTTATTTTAACTTGTTTAATTAGGAAAAACAGAAAACAAGAGTCGGCAAGGGTATGGAGAAAGTAGAATCCTGGTGCATTATTGGTGGGCATGGAGCGTGGGACAGCTGCTGTGGAAAACGGGATAGGAGTTCCAGAAAAATTAAGTATGTAATCGCCATGCAAGCCAGGAACTCCTCTTCTGGAGATATACCCAGAAGAATTGAAAGAAGACCTTCGGACACATTTTTGTACAGCAATATTCACAGAAGCATGATTCATAATAACCAAAAGGTGGAAACAACCCAAATACTCATCAAAGGACAAACAGGTAAAGTAAGATATACACACAGTGGAAAATTACCCAGCCCTAAACAGGAAGGAGAGTCTGGGGCACCTGGGTGTCTCAGTCGGTTGAGCATCTGCCTTCAGTTCAAGTCATGATCTCAGGGTCTTGGGATGGAGTCCCTCCTCCAGCTCCCTGCTCAATGGGGAGTCCGCTTCTCCCTCTCCCTCTGCTGCTCCCCCTGTTTGTGCTCTTGCTCATGCTCTTTCTCAATAACATAAATAAAATCTTTTTAAAAAAGAAGAAGGAGAGGATTCTGATCCCTGTTCCAACGTAGATGAATCTTTAAGACAGCCTGCAAAGTGAATGAGCCAGACACAAAAGGACACCCTAGGAGTTCACTGATACCCCACGTACTGTACTCAACGATAGTTAAATACACAGGGAAGAGCAGAATGGTGGTTCCAAGTAGCTGGGGGTAGGTTGGATCGAAGACTTACTGTTCAATGGAGGCAGAGTTTCAGTTTGGAAAGATGAAAAAGTTCTGGAAACGGGGAGGAGGAGGGAAAGGGAATGCTGGGGGGTTGATGGTATTCAGACAATGTGAAAGTACTCAATCCACTGAACTGTACACTTAAAAATGGGTAAAGTGGTCAATTTTAAGTTGTATATCTTACCACAGTTTTTTTTAAATGGACATTCTGTAACATTCTGGCTGGTGAGCACTGGGCTGAGAATTAAGAAGCCAGAGCAGAGGGACACCTGGGTGGCCCAGTCACTTGGGCGTCCGACTCTTGATTTCAGCTCAGGTCATGATCTCAGGGTCGTGGCATCAAGCCCCGGGTCAAGCCCCATGTTAAGTGCCAAGCGGAGCTCTGCACTCAACAGGGAGTCTGCTTGATATTCCCTCCCTCCGTCCCTTCCCCTGTTCATGCTCACTCTCTCAAATAAATAAATAAACCTTGAAGAAAAAAAGCAGCAGCAGTAGCAGCCAGAGCATAGCTAGATATGTACCCAGCTGTGTCCCTGCCTCAGCCTTCAGTTCTCTCCCATGCCGATAAGGGGAAGGTCCCTTCCAGCTCTGACCCCCTATCTCAGGGTGGCACCCACACCTGCCTGGCCTGGGACCACCTCCCCAGAACTGAGACACCACCCTCCAGGATGGCGCAGCCTGGAACCCTCCTGCTCAGGAAGAAACCAGGAGTCCCGCAGGCTTTGGAATCCAAACTCTCCCATATCAGACCTGGAAACTTCAGCTGCCGCAGGCTCAGGGGAGTAGAGAGAGCTGGGCATTTGCTTGGCTTTACTCCTAACTATCTAGACCAGAACAACTTTTCATCTCTCTGGGTCTTAGTTTTCCCTCCATGGAGACAGTACCATCCTTTATCCAATGGCTGCCAAAACTGCCAGACTGGTCTGGAATCTGTCCTTATCTATGCTCAAGATAACACTACTCAGTTCTCTAACACCGAAGAGCAACAATAGAAGTTGGTTTTCCTCCTGGCAGAGTCTACAAGCAGCTACAGAGCTCCAGATATCGAGCCAGGCCAGTCACTGCAAGAGGCAGAGTTCTTAACACTCTAACACAGTTAGGCAGGGCGTGTGCATCTATTCAGCACAGGCGTCCTTAGGACCCACTCTATGCCTACTCTGTGCTGCGCAGGACCAAAGCTGCTCATTGCATACCTCCAGGGGGCTCGGCCCCTGCATGATCATCATGGATTTGGACACATGTAACAATTTCTGGCAGATGATATACTGCAGCATCTTCTTCTAATTTTCACAAGGTCAGCATAACAGCTGGCTGCCAAGCTGATACTAGGAGATATGGGTACAGCAATGAACAAGACACAGTCCGTGCTCTCAGAGAGCTTACTGTCTAGCAAGGGAACCATGCCAGCAAACCGTGGAGCTATGTTGGAGAAGGCATCTAAACTGATGCCTGGTGGACATGTGAGATTCAACCAATAGAGGCCAAGGAGAGGGTCTTCTGGGCAGAGCAGGCTCAGAGGCAGAGGCCCAGGGGCAAGAGGGAGCTCAGGCATCCCTCCTGGGGTGAGTGGGCATGGCTGCAGGGCAGCTCCCTTACAGACCCGGCAAGAGGTGAGGATGCAGAAACAGGGAAGGCCATTTAGGAAACCAGCAAATTCTGGCTAATTAATTCTGATGCTTTACCAAAGGGTGATTGGGAGCCCCTGACATGTGTTTAACAGGAGAGCAGGCTGCTGTTTCTGCTTCTCAAAGATCTGTTTGGCCACAGTGCTGGGAAAGAATCTCGACAGCAACAAGAATGAAGGCTTGGAACAGAGATGGAGGTGAAGAGCCACAGGGTCAAAGTTCAAAGGGTACCAGGGCAATGGGGTGAAAGGGGGTAAATTCAAAGAAAGGGAAAGAAGTAGAATTCTTATCCCTTGGTAAGTTTGGGGATTGATCGTGAGCAAAAAGGAGAGACCAGAATGACAGCCAAGTTGCTGCCCTTGGCGGCCAGGTGATAAAGCCTGTTGGGGAAAGGGGGGGTTTAGGTTCGGATGTGTTGAGGTGGAGGTGACTATGGGATCCCAGGAAGACACGGGGTTCTATCTTTTTTTTTTTTTTTAAGTTATTTGGCAGACAGAGATCACAAGTAGGCAGAGAGGCAGGCAGAGAGAGAGAGGGGGAAGCAGGCTCCCCGCTGAGCAGAGAGCCCGATGTGGGGCTCGATCCCAGGACCCTGGGATCATGACCTGAGCCGAAGGCAGAGGCCCCAACCCACTGAGCCACCCAGGTGCCCCAACATGGGGTTCTAGAAGATCATTAACTGCTGCTCGTCATGAGACCCCTCTCTAGAGAACTTGCCCATGGTTCCTTGGGCCCTTTCTCCCTCTGCCCAGATAGAAAAGACTCATTGCTTTATAGAATTCCGATGATCCAGTTACGTCCACAGAGAAACCCAATGCTTCAAAGCAGTGTCAGTGTGGAGTCCTGCCTTGGATGAATAATATAATGTTTCTGAAAATTAGTGAATCGTGTATATATCATACAAATATATACTTATTTCTATAGATTATATATATTATTCATATATATTAATATATAAATATATATTTATATATAATATACACTATTATATGTTATTACATGTATATATTTATACAATATATAATACGTATTTATGTATAGTTATATACATATATACAAATACAGATGCACATATATAAAATGAAAAAGCATCCATAAAGATTTAAATTGTTTATGTGGGCAGTTGTGTTTAACTTTTCCATTTTCCACTCCATGTGACATTAGACAACTCCAATTATCGTCTCTATATTTTATCTCCCCATCTGTAAAATGGGGACTTCATAGGGTTGCTCTCTAAATGAGGTAAATGAAATATTACATGGAAGGGTCCTGGTCAGCTCTGACACAGAGCACAAGTTCATTAAATATCATATATTTAGAAAGGGTCCGTCCCACTTAAGATAGAAAGGAGTGGAGGTGGGGAATTGGTATGGGGGAGGGGCTGGGTAGTGTCAGGAGCTCTGGTCAGGCAAATGGGGAAAATGAAAACTTTGTGAAACAGGGAAGCTTCCTGACGCGGGGCGGGGGTGAGTGGGAGGGGGTGGGGTGAGGGGGCCGGACACACAACAGGCCCTCCAGATACTGAAAGGTATGCACACAGACCCCTGGGGACCCAACCCACAGGTGGGTTTGGCACCAAGACAATGGACCCTGAGAGGTGAGCCTCAGGGAAAGAAAGTGAGGCTCACCCACTGCTAAATGTAGGCCAAGGGAAAGAATGTTCTCTGCTCCCTGACTCCAAGGCCTCTGAGGTCACCGTCAACCAAGTCCCTCTAGCAATTCCTGATGGCTGCCAACAGTGACCCCCTGTGGCCACCAGGAGCAACAACAGAGGTTCCTTAAGACCAGAGTGCTCCCCGGACTCTGCTTTGGAACAACAGAAAACCCCCAGAGATTCGTGAGCAATTCAAAAGGAGAGAGAAGCCCAAGCAGGATACAAATTGAGCACGTGGGGACTCCGGCTGGCATTATTTTCAATTGTAAAACTAACCCTACGTGACTCTTGGAGCTGGAGGAACGGCCAGGACTGGTTCTGTCCAAAGAGACGCTGCTCCATTTCCCAGGCCATCCGTGCACAGAACAGACCCTGCTTTGTGTTACCTTTCCCTCCGGCCCCACATTCGGCTCTGCCTCACCCCATCTTCCCACCACACACGGCATCCCCCTTTCCGGTTCTGCCTGTCTCCAGCGCACAGCATTATAGAATCACCCAGGTTAAACCCAGGCTCCAGAGCACTCTCTCTTCTATGAACAAAGAGAATAGAACCAACACAGCTGGACTCCATCCTGGGCGGAAGCACACATTTTTCTCCCTGGGCTCTGAGCACACAGCAAAGGGTGAGACAAGCAGAATACGCATGGTGGGGTAGGAGCCACACCGGAGTGACACAGTCAGGGAGGGAGGGGAAGGGTTCATGAGAACAAGTTCCAGTATTTGGAAATAGTATCATTTACCAAGTCATGCTGGCTCTTCTCCAAATCTCTGGACAACTAGACAACACCTAGCTCCACACTCCGACAAGTTTGCAGTTGAGAATTAATTAAATGAACTTTTGCCTGAGATTTTCAGAGCTTCTCAGAGGCTAGAGCCTGCTCTGCTATTCGAACTGAAAAACAAACCCTGAATTCAACTGATACTAAAGGAAACAATGCCCTTTTTTTTCCCCTAACTTGGAGATTTTAATTTAGGTGTTTTATCAAAAACGGCTGCTCCCGTAGATTAATGGCCCACTATAATCTTTCATATTAAATTAATTGAGTGCAGAATGGCTTTGCTGGTTTTGAATGACAGCCTCCAGAGTTTAGCTCATCATTCTTTAAGGAAGCATAAAATAAGGAATCAGCATCGTAGGTCCCGCATTATCACCTTTTCTCTGTCTTTTGGAGGTTTTTCCATTTTCCGTTGCCACACGGTGCATTAATTAGCAGTTAGGCAGCTCCTGGGCCCAACGATCTCTGGTCTGCTTCCTTAATGAAACACCTGCCCTGCCCCTGATGGTCCACCTCATCGTGTCGCTACAAAAAGACTCTTACTATACCCTTACTCTACCCTCCCAACAAGCCTCAACTCAACATGATTACCTCCACTTTCCAAATGAAGAAACCGTGCAGCTGGGCATAAACTTACTCACAGTCACTCAAGTCAGTGACAGAGCAAGGGCAGGACTCCCAGTCCAGTGCTCCTTCTCCCACACAAGAGCGGCCTCATATGACTTCACTTTGTAACTGCTCACTATTTTTGCAGTATAAAGCTTTGTCCTGTCTTTTTTTTCTCCTATCTCTTCTTCCATGCTGAATTTAAATGAATGAATTCTTCTTTAGATCTTGCCCATCTTACCTTTGTCACTTTCACCGCTGTGCACCGTGAACCTCAGGCTAGAGCCACATGGGGACACGCACCGCGTCCTACACACACGACGACCTTGCTTTTGCTCAGTGCTGCTCCCTCTGCCGTGAGGCCCTGCCCTGCTTCTCGGCTTCCTCACTTTCCCCAAAACAAATGCCGTTTTCTCCACGGGGCCTTTGCAAAGGCTCTGTACCCCACAATCACATGCGATTAATCCCTGGATTGCCAGGCTGACTCAGCGCCCGCAAATCTGTAACTATGATACGCCACATTAACAAAAAGCATAAAAATCATCTGATTATCTCAAGAGATGCGAAAAAGCATTTGACAAAATTCAGCATCTTTTCATGATAAACACTCTCAACAAATCGGGTATAGAAAGAACCTCATAATAAAAGCCATACATGACAAGTCCACAGCTAACGTCATACACGACATGCTCTAAGATCAGGATCAAGACAAGAATGCCCACTGTCACCACTTCTTTCACCATGATACTGGAAGTCTTAGTCAGAATACTTAGGCAAGCAAAAAATAGTAAAAGGCATCCAAATCAGCAAGGAAGAAGTAAAAATTGTCCCTGTTTGCAGGTGGCATTACCTTACGTAGAGAAAACCCTAGATATTTCACCCCAAAATTCTTAGAACTAATAAACAAATTTGGTAAAGTTGCAGGATACAAAATCAACATACAAACCTCAGTTGTGTTTCTATGCAGTAACAATGACTATCCAAAAAAGAAATTAGTAAAACAACCTCACCCATAACAGCATCAGGATGGGTGAAATAGATGATGGGTGTCGAGGAGGGCACTTGGGATGAGCATTGGGTGTTATATGTAAATGATGAAACACTAAATTCCATAACTGAAACTATTTTTTAAAATATTTTATTTATTTATTTGACAGACAGAGATCACAAGTAGGCAGAGAGGCAGGCAGAGAGAGAGGAAGGGAAGCAGGCTCCCCGCTGAGCAGAGAGCCCTATGCGGGGCTCGATCCCAGGACCCCGGGATCATGACCTGAGCCAAAGGCAGAGGCTAAACCCACTAAGCCAACCAGGTGCCCCCACAACTGAAACTATGACAATGTATGTTAACTAACTCAAATTTTTTTCAAGATTTTATTTATTTATTTGAGAGAGAGAGAGAGAGAGAAGCAGCACTGGGGTGGGGGGCAGAGGGAGGAGAGAGAAAATTTCAAGAGAGTGTACATTGAGCATGGAGACCAACGCAGGGCTCAAGCCCAGGATCCTGAAATCATGACCTGAGCAAAAAAAACAAGAGCTAGATGCTTAACCAACTGTGCCACCCAGGCATCCCACTAACGAGTTTAAATAAAAACTTGGAAAGGGAAAAACTACTTAGCAATAAATTTAACCAAGGAGACAAAAGACCAGGACACTAAAAACTATAAGACATTGATGAAAGAAGTTAAAGAAGTCACAAATAAATGGAAAGATATCCTGTGTTCATAGATTGGAAGAATTGATATTGCTAAAATATACATACTACTCAATGCAATGTACAGATTCGATGCAATGCCTATTAGATTTCCAATGGCATTTTTTGCAGATAATAGAAAAAATAATAGTCCTAAAATCTGTCGAGAATCACAAAAGATTCTGAACAGTTAAAGCAATCTTGAACAAGAAGAACAAAGCTAGCAGCATCTCACCTCCTGATTTCAAATTATATTACAAAGCTATAGTAACCAAAACAGTATGATGCTCGCATAAAAACAGACACATAGACCAACGGAAAAGAATATAGGGCTCAGAAATAAACTTACATATACACAGTCAAGTAATTTTCAACAAAGGCGCCAAGATTACACAATGGGGAAAGACAGTCTCATCAAAAAAAAAAAAAAAAAAAAAATGGTGGTACTGGGAAACCTGGATATTCACATGTGAAAGAATGAAATTGGACAACTACCTTCTAGCAAACACAAAAATCAACTCAAAATGGATTAAAGACTTAAATATAAGACCTGAAACTGTAAAACACCTGGAAGAAAACAGGAAAAAAGCTCCTTGACATTGGTCTTGGCGATGTTTTTTTGGATATGACACCAAAAGCAAAAATACCAACAGGTGAGATTATGTCAAATTAGAAATCTTCTGCACAGTAAAGGAAATCATCAACAAAAGGGCAACTTGCAGACTAGGAGAAAATATTTGTAAACCACATATCCAATAAGTGGTTAATATCCAAAATATATAGGAGTCCATACAACTCAATACCAAAAACAAATAACCCATTTTAAAAAATGGGCAAAGGACCTGAATAGATATTTTTTCAAAAAGACCTACAGATGACCAACAGGTACATGAAAAAGTGCTCAACATTATTAATCACCAGGGATATGCAAATCAAAACCACAAGGAGACATTTCACACCTGTTAGAACAGCTACTAGCGAAAAGACAAAAGATACCAAGCATTGGCAAGGGTGGGAAGAACTTGGAACCCTCATACATTGCTTGTGGAGATGTAACCATTGACAATGGCATGGAACGTAGCTAACTTCCTTCCACCACTGTTTTTTTGAGCTTGCACTTATGTTCTAAAAGGTGCTAGGGCGTACATTTTTGCACTGAAATCTAAAGATGTTTTAAAAACACTTAAAAGAAAACGTTTTTCACTCTTAAAAAAAAAAGCAGGGGGGGTGCCTGGGTGGCTCAGTGAGTTAAAGCCTCTGCCTTCGGCTCAGGCATGATCTCAGGGTCCTGGAATCCAGCTCCACATGGGCTCTCTGCTCAGCAGGGAGCCTGCTTCCTCCTCTCTGTCTCTGCCTACCACTCTGCCGACTTGTGATCTCTGTCTGTCAAATAAATAAATAAAATCTTAAAAAAAAAAGAAAAGGAAACATTTTTCACAAAAATAGTCCTTTGTCATTACATTATTTACCCATATATTTGTACATTTCTGTCTGCTAATTTAGGAATGATTTTTTTCAGTAAAAATACACATATTCAAGAACCACAAAAAAAAGAAAACAATGTTCACATCAACGTTATTCATTATTCATAATAGCCTCAAACTGGAAACAACTCAAAGGTCCATCAACTAATGAATGGATAAACAAAATGGTGGTCCATGCCTACGCATGAGTCTTACTCTGCCATAAAAGGGAAACTTTAAAAGGATGAATTTTATGTTATGTGAATTTTATTTCAATTTTTTTTTTCAAATCTGTTGAGTTAATCTGGCCTGTGGTTGAGAAAGGCTGAGGACCTGAGGGCTGGCAAGTGGAAGTCATGCAGCCTTTGCACTCCTCCAGCCCTGGCCCTGGTTCCAGTCATCTCTCAGGGACACCACTGCTATAGCCTCATCCTCTCTCTCACCCCCAAATCCACCTTTACAAGTGTCCCACTGCCCACCTGCATGAACCATGCCTTTTTATTTTCTCCATGTTTTGACCTCCAGGACCTTGCTCAGCCAAGAGAGAGACTCAGCCTCCCAGGATTGGCCAATTCCTAAAGATGTTAAAGGATTCACCCTCAAGTGTGCCTTTCACTTGCAAACCAGCCAATCCAAAATCTTCAGATCACTTCTTCTATCTAGTTCTCACTGTCTGAGGCACTGTCCACCTGCCCTCATTACCCCAGGGCCAAGCATCAGGCAACTCAAGAGCCCCTATTCCCCGGAGCCTATAGACATTATTTAAACCAGCCAATCCTACACCTGCTGACCCTGCCTGGCCTCACCTGCCCCAAGCAAACCACAAGAAAGACTCCTGCCTGCATTGTCCCCCAGCTCCCTCCTCCTGGTGGTTCCCAGTGCAGCCCCACTGGGTGTGCCCTGCCCCCATGAGTAAATCTTCTTAGGGCAAGGTCCTCATTTCCACACTATCCATATGATCCAGGTGTCACCAGACCTGATTCAAACGAAGCCCAGCACATACTGAAACACATCCTTCAAATCTGCTTCTGCCTTCCCTCTTCCTCTGCCCCTAACTTTTCTCCACCCGACACCCTCCAAGCTTTGTAGCCTTTGTAGCCAGCCCCATACACCTCCGCCTTCCTAAGCACATCCCATTCCCATCACCGTGCCCTTACGTAGGATGTGCTGGGGCCTCTGTCTTGAGCACCCTCTCCCTCTCCCACCTCTTCGCCTATTTTTCCTGTGCCCCCATGAAGCTTCGATTCCTCTCATGCTGCCTCCGGAAGCCCACCGGGATAGCCACTCTGTACTCCAACGGTACTGGCACTTTCTCCCTCAAAGCCGGGAGCCTGCGTGTCTGTCTCTTCCAAGATAAGCACTGCAATCCCTCATATCTGGGAGCCCAGCGCTTAGCACAGAACCAGTGAAGGATTGGTAACACAGTCAATGCAGGGTTTTCTTTTTTAGTGTAAGAAATCTCCTCTACAGGCACATAAGTAAGCTCCTGGCCGGTGGAGCCCTTACTCTCTGGGTCCTTGGCAGGGCCCCAAGCACGGCTGGTTCTGGATGAAGGCCTCGGGCCCGAACGTGTGAACCAGAAGGAAGACGGAGCACACACACAAGTGGGAGGAGAGTGGGCAGGGAGGCAGACTGCGCTACTCACGCTGTTCCTCCCACTCGCGCTCCTCGTTCTCGCTGGCATGGCTCTGCAGTTGGGCCTGCTTCAGGGTCCAGTAGAGCTCCTTCGCCCTCTGCTCTTCCTGGAGGCGAATCTGCTCCTCTCCTCGCTTCCTCTCCTCTTCCTCTTTCCTCTAAGATATCGTGGGGACAGAACAACATTAGGTCAGGAGAGAGAAGTGCCGCTGTGGCCCTGGGGCAGGGCTGTGATTTCGCGGGGTGCGGTGGGCCAGTGCTGGCTCAGGTGTGGTCTCTAACGCCGGAGATGGCCATGGGCAGGCCTGATCGAGGCTGCAGTAAGGATCAGACGGGTTAAAATGGGGGGAACATGGATGCCTGGGTGGCTCAGCTGGTTAAACTACTGGCCCTTGGTTTCAGCTCAGGTCCTGATCTCAGGGTCATGACATCAGCCCTGTGTTGGGCTCCACACTCAGTGGGGGTCTGCTTGAGATTCTCTCCCTCTCCCCCTCTGCCCCTCCCCCCTAAACTAAATAAATGAATCTTTAAAAAAAAAATACACGAGGAATAACTTGTAGACTCCAAAGCTTTCTGCAAAGATAAGAGGACTATGGGCCATCCTTGGCCACACTTGCCTTCTGGGGGAGAGGGAAGGCAGGTACCATTCCTTCTGGAGGCCGGTTAAGCAGGCTATGATCATATCTTAACCTTCTGTCTGGATAAGATATTTCCAAAAGAAAAAAAAGGGAGGGGGCGCCTGGGTGGCTCAGTGGGTTAATTAAGCCTCTACCTTTGGCTCAGGTCATGATCTCAGGGTCCTGGGATCGAGCCCCGCATTGGGCTCTCTACTCAGCAGGCAGCCTGCTTCCCCCTCTCTCTCTCTACCTGCCTCTCTGCCTACTTGTGATCTGTCAAATAAATAAATAAAATCTTTAAAAAAAAAACAACACTAATTTGGCTGAGCATAGAATTTAATTAAAAATCACTTTCCTAAAGCAGAATTTGGAAGACTTTACTTCCTAGTATCCAATACTACCATTCGGATTTTCAATCTTCTGCATGAGCTATTAAGTTTCCTCTTTATCACTGATATTCTGAACATTGTTAAATGATGTGCCTTGGTGGGGATTTTCCTTGATCGATTGTGCTAGGTGCTCAAGGAGCTTTCTGCCTAAAGTCTCAGATCTTTCCAGTCTAATACACCTTGGCTTAGAATTTCTTAGGTAATTTCTTCTCCTCTCATTGTTTTTCTTTCTAGAACTCCTGCTTGTCGGGGCGCCTGGGTGGCTCAGTGGGTTAAAGCCTCTGCCTTCAGCCCAGGTCATGATCTCAAAGTCCTGGGATTGAGCCCCGCATCGGGATCTCTGCTCAGCATAGAACTCCTGTTTGTCAAATGCTGGACTCCCTGACTTGATCCTCTAGGGGGCTTAGCACTTCTCTTTTACTTTCTCTCTCCTGCCTTTGCTCTTCTACTTCCTGGTTGACTCACTGATTTTATTGTCTGAACCTACTATTACATTTCTTTTTTTTTTTTAATTTATTTATTTGATAGACAGAAATCACAAGTAGGCAGAGAGGCAGAGAGAGAGAGGAGGAAGCAGGCTGTCCGCAGAGCAGAGAGCCTGATGCGGGGCTCGATCCCACGACCCTGGGATCATGACCTGAGCCGAAGGCAGCGGCTTTAACCCACTGAGCAACCCAGGTGCCCCTACTATTACATTTCTTATTGCAGTATTGCATTTATAATTCCCAAGCCCTCCTTCTTCTCTGCTTGCTCCTTTTTGCTTCATTGCACCCTGTCCTGGTTTCAAGAGTGTAATGTTCCATCTCTGAGGATTTTAGAGTTTTCTCCCCCTGCCCCATATTCTGATTTACATCTACTTCTTCTGTTTTGGGCTTTTCTCTTCCCTTTAAAGTATGTTATATGTGTTGCCTGTCATTGGTGTTGGAGGCTTTCTTCCAACATCTGATGTTTCCTGGAAGTCCATATTCAAGCAGGAAATAACTATCTGAATGAGAGACTCAGAGTGTGTAGACAGGACTTCCCTGGGAGGTGGGCTTCACACTAGATGAGGAATCAGCCATTTCACTGAGGCAAACACTCAGTACTCCGGTCCTTTGTCTGACATTATTCCATTTCCTCTCCTCTTCTGTCCTCCTTCGGTGGAGTGTGAGCACCAGCATACCCAACTCTGTGGGGAAGGCAAGCAGCAGGCAGGAACCCCTAGCTTGCGCCCCACATTACTTAGGAACAACATGCTTTGAAATGCTTTCTTTGTAAGCATCCCCCACAGGTTCTTCCCGGAGGGGGCCCCAGAAAGTTCCCCTGGGATTGGCAGGGACGGCAGTGGTCACCAGGTAAGCTACCAGAAGGCCAGACCAGGTCCCGCATGAGACCTAGTCTCTTGTTTCTCCTCCTTGGGTGCTCTCTGACCCTCTCCTTCATGAAAGGGGTTAACTACATGCCCCTGGGAGCTCCAGGACTCCTATTTAAGGAATCATCCTGGAGTCCAGCGGCCAGACCACAGTTCCAGGGGCGTGGCTTAGCAAGCCAATGAACCCCGCCAGCCGGACCATATTTTTATCTCAGCATTGCATGAGATTGGGTGACCAGAAAAGACCTAACAGCCTGATTTCATGTGGCTCAAATTGCTAATTCGTGCTAAACAAAGACACCATGCAAAAATACTTGCTGGCCCTGTGCATCCCAGAGACGACCCAGGCTGCAGATCCCACTGCTCTGGCTACTCACTGCTAAAATGAAGATCTTTCCTTAATCCTCCTGTTTCCCTCTGCCCCTTGCCTGCTCTCTCCACTCGGCCTGACACACAGAGCTCTGAGCCTTTGCCCACTCCCCATCTCCTTCTGTTCAGAGAGAAGGATCCAGTAGCCTGGGAGAAATGGGTGAAAGTGGCGACATGAGGGTCCAGCCATTCCACGGAGAAACTGGTTGCCAACCTGAGTTCTCTGCTTCACAGTCCCTGGTGCCCTCCAGGTCCCAAGCCCATGGGGACCCAGACTAAGCCAGCTCCCCCTACCACCCCCTTCCTGCAGGCACCGCACTTGAACCCCTCACCATTCTGTCTCCCAGCCCCAAACCTCGGCAAACATTTTCTTATCTGTCCTGCTTCTCCTTTTCTCTCTCCTGGTGCTTGGAACTTTTTCAGTCCTTCGCTACTACTTAAATGGATCAATAAGAATCCAGTGGGGAGAAGGTAGCTGAGTTTTTAATCCTTCATTTAGTAAAAAAGACAACATTTTTTTTGTTTCTTCCAAAACAGTATAGATTAAGGATTTTCTTCTAATTCAACAATCAATTTTGTAGTCCAAAAGAATAGGCAAAATTCCCACTTCCTGATGAGTTGCTCTCAGGAGTCGGGCATGAGGACAAGAGAAGGTGAATGGCTTCACCTGGTAAGTCACCAAATACTTCCAGGGCACGCAGAGGCTCAGGCCTATGTTGGGCTCTGGGGACACAGCAGTGGCCAAGATACACGCAGGCCCCACCTGGTGCTTGCCTTTCCAGGGGTGAAACACACCAGACAAATAATCATCAGGAAATACCAGAAAATAATAACCAGTGTGCATAGAATTAAAACAGGGGGAAGGGCAGAGAGAACTTAGAAGGCCACTTTAGGCTGGGTGACCAGAAGTCCTCTCAGATGGGTCGATGTGATCTGACCCTAAACAGTAAGGAAGAACGCCAGTAAGTGAGTATCGGGGAGAAGAAATTTCCACACAGAGAAAACCACAAGCATGATGGACCCCACGTTGTAAGTGGGCTTGGCATGTTTGAGTACAGAATCATCCACTGTGGTTGGAAGAAGAAAAGTCAAAGCTCTATATTGGATGAGTTTGAGATGCCGTCTGACATCCCCAAGGCCTGCCATTAGCACTGGGATGCATGAACATGGGGCTGAAGGGCAAGTTCAGCTAAAGATAAGGCTCAGAAGTCATCTGTGCAGGGATGATGTTTCTCAGCCGTGGGAATCACTGAGATTCCCTGCTATCACTGAGAGAAAGAATGCAGAGCCAGAGAAAACAACCAGAAATAAGGTATGGTAAATAAAGTGAAGCATAGAGAATATAGTCAATAAAACCGTAATAATGTTGTAGGGGGACAGATGATGGGTGACTCCACTCACCATGGTGAGCATGGCATAATACAGAGAATCATCAAGCCACTATGTTGCACACCTGAAATGCATATAAGGCTGTATGTCAGTTACACTTCAAAAATAATAATAAAGAGAGTGAGAGAACAACCAGAGGGTCTTGGGCCACTCCATCATTTAAGAGTTAAGAGAAAGAGCCGGAGCCAGGAAAGGAGGCTGAGAAGGAAGGCCAACAGATAAGCTAAAAACCCAGAAGGGTTGGTGTCCATTGGGGAAGCCAAGAAAGAGAACATTTCAAGTAAAAGGGAGTGGTAAACTGAGCTGCAGGCCCCAAGACATCACAGAAGATAAGGACAGAGAAGCAACAAGGACAAGGTTGTGGCCTCAGGACGTGAAGGTAGACTACCCAGAGAGGTGGAGGGGCAGCCAGCCAGGAGGCGTTGGGGAGGGAGTGGAAATGACCACAGACGGCCCTCTGGGGACATCTTCTGAAGACAAGAGCAGAGATAGGGAGCAACAGGTGGAGGGGAACGTGGTGTCAGGAGGGACATGGGTCCAGATGGAAAATGCTAGAGCTGAGAGTTGGTGACAGATGCAAAATTGGAACCAAATCCCGTGTGACTCCAAAGTAGAAGTTTTAGCTTAAAGCCATGTAAAAAAGCTCACCTTCGGCAATCACCAGCATCTCAGCAGAGCAAAAACTCGCCCCACCCTAGCACAGCACCACAGTGTATGCTGCAGGTTTCCCGTGCCCGCCGCCTCCCCCTCAGCTCCCTCATCTCTGACCCAGGTTGTCACATCACCCAATACATGGGGCATCAACCAAGACAGCGTCTACCCTGACTCCAGATCTGGCACCTGCCCAGGGATGGTCATCCAGGAAGGAGCAGGTCTCAGGAAAAATACCATCAGCCAAGGCCTGTCAGAACCAGAGGGACTTCAACCCCCGGTCCTACTTTCTGATACAGAGGAGGAGTATACTGGCTTGCTCAGGCTGCCACAGACCAGGAGGTTGAAACCAAGCACATGTATGAGCTATGGAGGCCCTAACCATAGAGGCAGGGTGGGTTTCTTCTGAGGCTTCTCTCCTTGCTTCGTAGATGGACCTTCCTCTCCCTGTGTCTCACATGTCCTGTCCTCTGTGTGTATACACGTCTGTGTCTGAATTTCCTCTTCTTCTGAGGACACCAGTCATGCTGAATCAGGGCCCACCCTGAAGGCCTCTTCTTAATTTATGACATTTCTAAAGACCTTACTTCCACATACACTTAGATCTGAGATGGTGGAGGTTAGGTCTTCAACACAGGAGTATGCGGGTGACACAGTTCAGCCCATCACAAGGAGACAGTGCCCCAGAGAAGGGTCATGACTAACACTTGGCGTAATGCTCTCCAAGTTCATCCGTGTTGTCAAAAATAGGCATGGTGTCCTTCTTTATTAAGACTTTATTAAGACATGGTGCCCTTCTTTATTAAGACTGAATAACATTCCATTATACATGTATATGTATGTTATATATAGTGTATATACGTACGTTATAATGTATACATTACATTATGTGTGTACACACACGCACACAATGTACACACACCGCAGTTTATTTATCCAGTCACTGGTCAGCAGACGCTTGGGTTGTGCTTAGCAAACGGGTACAAAGTTACAGTTGTGCAGGACAAATACATTCTGGATGTGTTTTTTTTAAGATTTTACTTATTTATTTGACAGACAGAGATCACAAGTAGGCGGGGCGGGGGGTGGGAAGCAGGCTCCCCGCTGAGCAGAGAGCCCAATGCAGGGCTCGATCCCAGGACCCTGAGATCATGACCCGAGCCGAAGGCAGAGGCTTTAACCCACGGAGCCCCCCAGGCACCCTCATTCTGGATTTTTCTACATGGTGCCTGCAGTTAATATCGTACTGTGTACTCGAAATTTGCTAAAGAAATGGATCTTACGTGTTCCTGCCACACACGAATGAGGACACCAGGTAAGGTGACGGATGTGTTCATTATCTTGATTATGGTCAACATTTCGCCATGTCTACAGATACTAAAACATTGTACATCTTCAATATTTACAATTTTTATTTGGAAATTGTAGCTCAGGGGCGCCTGGGTGGCTCAGTGGGTTAAAGCCTCTGCCTTCAGCTCAGGTCATGATCTCAGAGTCCTGGGACCAAGCCCCACATTGGGCTCTTTGCTCGGCAGGGAGCCTGCTTCCTCCTCTCTCTTTCTCTGCCTACTTGTGATCTCTGTCTGTCAAATAAATAAATAAAATCTAAAAAAAAAAAAAAAAGAAATTGTAGCTCAGTAAAGTTGGGGGGGGGACTACCTACAAATAAATAAATCAATAAATGGCAGAATCACACTGTTCACTCAATCCTATTTGCCCGAGAATGAACAGCACGCTGGGAGCCAGGAGCCTGCCTCCTCCTCCATCTCCGAGGAAAATAACCAGCCACTTACTGTGACAAAGACAAGCTGCTCACAGGGCTGGGGACAACAAAAGAAAACATTTTGCAGCTACAGATAAAGAGCATTGCATCTTTCCCTCCAGGGCTTGCTGAAATGCCTCACCCCTCACAGCTGAAACTGCCTGGAAAAACTTGTGCTGCAGTCCTCTTAGAATCTTCTGGCTCCTCTGTGCGAGCCCTGATGAAAAGTCCATCTTTAAGTGTGGTCGCCACAGGCCAACGCGGCCACGCAGCAGATGGGCAAACACTCCCTTCTTCTACCTCAGGAACCGATGCCCTTTTCTGGCAGGCCCAAAGCCCTGGGAGGTGGCCGCCTTATTCAATCCCCCTGCTCCTGATAACCCATTGGTAACGACACACTGCGGGAGCCCACGCCTCACCCCTGTGGAAACTATCACGGAAACAGATGCTTTTCTGGAAGGCACAGTCGTTTGTGTTGTGCTAGGGAGCAAGAATTCCTGTTCCCTTCAAGGGTCTTTCTAGCTGGACCAAGAATCAGATGGGCATGAGTCAGATTCACAGAAGAAAGTCAGATGGCATGGTGTACATACAAGGAAAGCACGCAGGCGTGGAAGACCATCAGGCAAAAGGAGGGCTATGTGTCATCCTGATCTTAGGAGAAGGGGAATAGGGGTCTGGGATTTCAAAAGAAAGGAACCTAATTCACAGGGCACTAAAGAGAAGAGCAGGTGTTTGGGAATTAGATGTTTGCCAAGCCATACAGCTGGATCACTCGGATCAAATGTATCTCTGTTAATAACCCCCATTCTGGAAAAGATCCCCCATTTAGATTCTTCTATATAGTTAGAGGGTGGGGCAATAGTGTCTCCTGATCTCTCGGGGGTCTCAATTGCCTTCAGCTCAAAATAGCCCCAGGCCAAAGTGGCACATTCTGGAGGCAGAAAGGCTGTCCTAAGCCCCTTCACTTGCTCCTCTGGCCCGAATAATACCATCACGCTTTTGGAGATGATGTACCCAAGTAGGCAGGGCCATGCCTGTGTCTGTCATCCTCCCACTGACAGCCCCCCGCAAGGGGCCAGCAGAGAGCAGGAACTCCGAAACATTGACCGGAGGAGGGAACAAACTAATGAACAAAAAGAGGGTAACACAGGGTTTGTGATGACCGTTGAGAGGGGAAGGGTAAACCGCATCTTGTTGTCTTGCTGGTGCCAGCCACATCCAAGAGAAACGGAGATCAAGCCTCCCATTCTCAAGAGAGAACTGAAAAGGGCCAAGTGTCCCCGCCACTGATAATCCTATTGGAAATTAGGTGGGGATTGTTTCTGTTGTAGTACAAAACGTCATGAAGGGCCAAGATGAACTCCAGGCTTAACAGAGGAAAAAACAAAAAGAGAATGAGTGGCCTTGAATAGGAAATGGTGCAAAATCAGAGGACAACGTGATTATATCAACCGTGTATGTTCTTTATCAGCCGCCGGGGGAAGGGCAGGAGACTAAGGCAGAGAGAGCAGGAGCCTCATCATCAATGTTCTGTGGTCTTAAGTGAAGGCAGAAGCAGCCAAAAGCAGTCTGAAGAGTTAAGAAAGCAGAGAAAATATGCAAATTTTATCTGGCCTCAGGATCCCCTTTCTTTCTACAGGAACACTTTCATTCGCATTTAAATTGCATTCAAAAGGCACCAGACACAACAAAATGGTTTTTAAAAACAGGTTTCCAACTGTCTATATCTTCTATTTTGAAGTTCCCTCTTTAACCTTACACAAGTTTCTGGAATTCTCCCCCCATCTCCTCAAAGGAATTTTCACTCTTATCTTTCCTATGACGAGGAGAATTCACAGAACCTGCCTGCATCCTAGACATAGGCAGCCCGTGCCCCCTCCACCAACCGCCTTTCCGTCCAGCTTCCCCCACTTCTCCAGCCTCCACCCCAATATCTGCTTCTGGTGGCACAAAATCCGAACCTCCTGGGCCTGGCTAGCACATTCTCTGCCCCCCCCAATCCTACCCCCTCTTCCCAGGGTAGCCCCCCTCCCTACTCCTCCCTACTCCTCAGCCTGAGTTCAGATGCCTTTGCTCTTCCGCTCCCTCATCCCAGCATTTAATTGATGCCAAGCCTTGCTGATTTCGCCTCCCCTGTTTCTCTGTGTGCATCCCCCTGAATCTTGCCATCGTCAGACTCCTCGGTGACCACTGTGATGACTGCAACAATCCCCTCACTGGCCCCTGCCTCCTCCCACGCCTTCCTCACCGGCATCACCCTAGGCCACCAGTCAGCCATTCCCACAGAGGTGGCTCAAACCATGTCCCTCTGTATCAAGATCCTCACAGTGCTGCTCTGCCCACAGACAACAATCTGTCCCTTGATCTGGCATCCAAGGGCCCCACAGCCCAACTTGCCAGGTTCCTGTCTGGCTTTCCCCATCACATGCTCTTTTCCCTGCACCCCACCAGACCAGTCGCCATTCCACGGATCTCCTGTCTATTTCCAGCTCTGCTCATACCTAGCCTCCTTCAGGGGGACTCAGCTGTAGTTCCCCAGGTGTGCTAGGGGCTCAGGGGTGCTCACAGAGTTGTCTCTCTCTCCCCCCAGCACCCTGTAAGCTTGTAAAAAGTAAGGAGTTTATGACTATTACACCACCACCACCCCCACAAACAACCTGCATTTAGGTTTTCAGGGAAAGGGGGAAAAAATGTATGAAATTAAATGAACTTTGTTCATGCATCCCCGCATGCAAGACTCACATCTGGCTAGAATCTTGATGTTGAAAGACACAATGAAAATCATCTGAGCCAATCTCTAATTCAATGCATAAATCCCCTTGACAGAGATGTTCCCATTATCTATCACCAGGCAACAAACTCCCGGAAAGCATAATGTCTTAAAACAACAACCATTATATTTGCTTGTGGTTCTGTAGGTTAATAATTCAGCCAGAGCTTGGTGGGTGGCCTTTCTGCTCCACATGATTACATCTGAGGTCAGTCACTTAATTCGGGTCATTCACCAGAAGAACCAAGGTTTCACTCATGTGTCTGATGCCTCGGTATCCTCCACGCAGCCCCCTTCTCTCTGCCTGGCTTGCCCAGGTTTCCTTACAGAGCAGTAGTCGAAGGCTGTAGGGTTTCTCAGGGGGCAGCTTCCAAAAGGGAGCATTGCAAGAGGGGCAGAAGCTGCCAGTCTCCTTTAGCCTGTCCTCAAAAGTTACACTGAGTCATTCTGGTTGCACTCTACAGATCAAAGCTAGTCACAAGGCCAGAGCAGACTCAAGGGAAGGGAAATAAACCCACGTTTCAAAGAGAGAAGTGACAAAGAATTTGCCACCAGTCATATTTAGTCCACCACAGAAACTTCTCAGGTCTTGTTTCAGGCCATGCTAAGACAGCTCCTGGGATGAAGAGTTCATGACACTATAAGGGCAGTCCATTTACAGAGACTATCCCAGCCCATAAACGTGGACCTGCCCACCCCCCAGTCCATGAGCTGATGTTCCTAGCAGACACTGCCCTGAGGAGCCCCACCCGGGCCTCACAGATGGTACTTATATGTCTGAGGTTCCTCAAAATACAGACATACCGAATCAGGATCACTACGAGTATTCAAGTTTGGACATTCACAGTTAGCAAATTAATTTTTAAAACAAAACAAACATATCATCACCATAGCCCTCCTTATAAATAACACCCAAAGCCTGCATTTGGGTCCCTTGGTGAACCTCGTAGCTTTTCTGAGCTCTCCATGAACCCCGACACGGAGCACCCACAATTTATCATCTCTCTCACTGAGGTTCTCAAGGATATCATCAATCAGAAAAGCTCTGGGAATTCAACCCCTTTGTAATCTCCTTGTGAACTGAGCCCCAGAACACCAGCTCCACGAAGCCACCTTCCCAGCCTCTGGGACTCAGCTCACTTCTGTGGCAGAGGGAGGCCAGAGATTAGGAGAGGGGATGCTTGCTCTTAGAGATACATAGAAAATATTGCTTGTCTTCTCCAGCAGGCTTAAATAATCGGACGCAAAATCCAACCATATAAACTAAACATCTCTCCACTATGGATTGAGTGGATTTTTATACTATTATGGAATTACTATTCATTTCAGCAGGTGTGGCAATGATTGTTGTGGCTCCACAGGGAAAGGTCCTCGGTCATGGGAAATGCACAATGAAGTCCATACGGTTTTGATCAGGAGTCAACAAACTTAGACTCCGAGGCCAGATCTACCCTCCATCTATTGTTTACAATAAAGTCTCATGCGGGCTCCTGGGTGACTCAGTAAAGCATCTGCTTTTGGCTCGGGTCATGATCCTAGGCTCCTGGGATCCAGCCTCTGCTTCTCCCTCTCCCCCTGCCCCTGCCCCTCCCCACCCCGCTCCTGTGCATTCTCACTCTCTCTTATTCTCTGTGTCAAATAAATTTTTAAAATCTTTAAAAAATAAAGTTTTACTAAAAGACAGCCACACCCATTTGCTCACAAATTGTCTGGAGCTTCTTTTTGTGCTATGATGGCCTGATTGAGTAGTTGTGACAGAGAAAGTGTGGCTGACAAAACCTAAAATATTAACTATCTGGACCTTTACAGAAGAGTTTGGTAAGCCCTGGGCTAGAGTCGACAATATCTATAGCTTCCTTTCAAATTGCTTAACAAAACAATGTAGCAGTCACAACAGAAATGTGTGTGTGTGTGTGTGTATCCGTGTGTGTACAGATAGATGCAGATTTAGAGGAGGGGAGAAAAGAGACAATGCAAATGTGACAAGACGTTAATAATTGGTGAATTTGGGGGCACCGGGTGGCTCAGTGGGTTAAAGCCTCTGCCTTCGGCTCAGGTCATGATCTCAGGGTCCTGGGATCGAGCCCCGCATCGGGCTCTCTGTTCACCAGGGAGCCTGCTTCCTCCTCTCTCTCTCTACCTGCCTCTCTGCCTACTTGTAATCTCTGTCTGTCAAATAAATTTAAAAAATCTTTTTAAAAAAATTATAATTAGTGAATTTCAGTCAAAACTCTACAAATACTTTTTTCTTTCAATTTTGCTGCAAATTTGAAATTACTTTAAAAAAAAGGTTTGGAGAGTAACTATTGCTTCCCTTAAAAACTCAAGAGAATCATATATATATATATATGTATGTACATATATATATGTATATATATATAGTGTGTGTATATAAATATAATCCTCAAGGGAAAATTAAATAAGATAAATAACAATATAAATATATGTAACCAGCAATTACTCTAGGTTTTAAGAACAATCTTATTCACAATCACAGCAAAAAACATTAAGCCTACGGCTTAACAAGAAAAGAGATGTGGAACATTTAAGTAAAACAATAAATTTTACCAAAGTCCAAAAGATGAAAGCACAACATTACATATAAGTTTTTGTGAATGTTTGGGGTTGGGTGGCCCAGGCGTTTACAGGTGTTTTAAAAAACAAACACACAAACAACAACAAAATCACTTTAGCAAAGAAGAAAAGAAGCTTTGAGTAACTGGGAGAACAGACCATATGCTGCACACAACGGAGTGATGGAATGAGTGGAAAACATGTCCGTCCTCCACAAATACACCTGTAAGGCTGATGCAATTCCAATTAAAATCACTGTGTGTTTGTCCTATTGTTTGTGGGAGGAAGAGGGTGATGTGAGGATTCAAATGTATCTTGAGTAGAAAAAAAAAAAAATGGGTAGAATCAGCCAAGGCCATCTTGAAAATGAAGAGCAATGATAGATTCTTACCTTAGCAGTTGTTAAAACTCATTTTATTTATTGTTTTAAAGGTTTTATTTGTTTACTTGACAGAGAGAGAGAGACACAGCGAGAGAAGGAACATAAGCAGGGGGACGGGGAGACGGAGAAGCAGCCTTCCCTCGGAGCAGGGAGCCCTCAGGGAGCCCAATGCAGGATTCAGTCCCAGGACCCTGGGATCATGACCTAAGCAGAAGGCAGATGCTTAATGACTGAGCCACCCAGGAGCGCCGAAACTCATTTTAAACGCCAAAGGTCTGTAAGAAGAATCGAGGCAGCAAGTGCAATGAGAGGGGAGAGGACAGATTATACAATAAACAATGATGAAACAATGTGCTGACCACGTGGAAGGAAAAGAAGTGGGAAATAAAATCATGAACGATATATAGAACAATGTAGATTAATATGAGTACACGCTTGTAGTGGAACAGATCTTTCTTAGCATGAAACAAATCTTTTTTTTTTTAACCTTGATGTAGTTGGCTAATAAAAATTTTAATCTTCTGTACACCTGAAAGCACTACAACCAAAATTAAGAAAAAAACAATCCTGAGAGGCCCCTGGGTGGCTCAGTCTGTTGAGCATCTGAGTCATGATTTCATTTCAGGTCATGACCTCAGGGTTGTGAGATCGAGCGCCGCCTAGGGCTCTGCCCTGGGTGTGAAGCCTGTTAAGATTCTCTTTCTCTCTCTCTCTCTGCTCTTCCCCCTGCTTTCTCTCCCTCTTTCAAAAAAAAAAAAAAATCCTCTGAGAAAAATATTTTGCAACATAAATGATCTTAAGGGGCCACTGTCCTCATTGTCTAATCATTATAGGAAAAAATATTAAAACGTTTAAATGTGCGGGGCGCGGGATGCCTGGGTGGCTCAGTTGGTTAAGCGGCTGCCTTCGGCTCGGGTCATGATCCCAGCGTCCTGGGATCGAGTCCCACATTGGGCTCCTTGCTCGGCAGGGAGCCTGCTTCTCCCTCTGCCTCTGCCTGCCTCTCTGTCTGCCTGTGCTCGCTCTCTCTCTCTCTAACAAATAAATAAATAAAATCTTTAAAAAAAAAAATGTGCGGGGCGCCTGGGTGGCTCAGTGGGTTAAAGCCTCTGCCTTCGGCTTAGGTCATGGTCTCAGGGTCCTGGGATCGAGCCCCACATCGGGCTCTCCACCTGGCAGGGAGTCTGCTTCCCCCTCTCTCTCTGCCTGCCTGCCATGAATATACATTTCATAAAATAATATGATTGTTGGGGTTCAACATGATTATTATTTTCTTCTTTTCACTTATAAGTATTTTCTGAGTTTTCTCCCCCTCCCAATTTATTATTCCTATAGAAAAAAACAAATTGTAAAATAGAACCAGAAAAAAAAATTTTCTTCAGTCAACCTAAGCTTCTTACCAGAGAACAGTGTAAATAAAGCTTGTTTACTAGCTCCCAACATTCCCAGAATGAATACAAATGCAAGGTTCCCAACAACTCCCTATCCAGGGCCAGAAAATGTGCATTTTTCATCTCCTTGAATCCTCCAAAAATCTCAAGATGGGGCTCTTGTTACCGTAATATTATAAATAAGAAAGTGAAGGCTAAGAGAAATTCAGCAAGGTTTCCAAGGTCACACAGGACCAACCAGGAGAATTGGAACTGGATCCCAGTTTGGCCTGACCACAAGCTTAGCACTTTCTGGGTCCCTTTCCAAGCCCCTCAGGTTGTGAGACAGAAGGTCTTGAGTTCTGATCCTGCTTCCATCCCCTCCTACATAGTGTCTTTGGCAAGACTCTTCCTCTGTCTAACACTTAGTTTCCTCATCTATCCAATGAGAAGTGGATTGACTCAAATGGGGGGTTACATCCTCCCTGCTCAGACATGCAAGATTTCTGTTCTCATAAAGCACTCAGTACCAACCAAGACATGGCACCAGTAGCCTGGGAGCCGGCGTTAGTGGCCACACACAGATGCCCTACATGCTGACTCACCTTGAACTCCTCACGGATGCGTTCCTCCAGGACTTTGGCAGCCTTCCGGTCCTCCATCTCCACTTTCCACTTCTCCGCCAGGATCCGGGCTTTCTCATTGGCCAGAGCATCCCGAAACTTCTTGGTGATTTCTGCCTCTTTCTGTCTCCTTGCATGAGAACACCAGCATGTATGAGCTCAGGTAGGAAACTGAAGGACCGCATAACCACAGGACTTCAAATAAAAACCAGAAGCAATATGTCTTGGTCTATCAGAATGCCAAAACTCAATGCTAGCAAAGTTGTGGGGAAAATAGTCACTGTCCTGTAGGGTAGTGTAAATTAACCGAATTGTTCTGGAAGCCGGGGTAGGGGGGAGGACGACTCAGAAATCCTTTTTTCTCACTCAAGATCACAAAGGTGTAGATAGAAGAGGTTCATCAAAGGATTTCTATAACATAACAAATGACGGACAACCTAAATGTCCATCCACAAGATCATCAAGTTGGGTTTCTCATGTAATAGGATACCATATAGTAATCTTAAATAACATTGTGCATCTATATTAATCAATTTATCAAGGTGTTGCCTAAATGCTCACCATAATTATCTTAGGTGATGGGTGTTGAGTTATTGTTACAATTTTACAATTAAAATACTGTCATTAAAAGCTGGGGGGGTGAAAATGTTGGAGTCAACTTTGTATGGATCTCCAAGTTGGGCAAAAAAAAAAAAAAAAAAAAAGAGTTAAAAGTTGTTTATGAAAGAAGTCTGACTCCAAATCTCACCGGGGACTCAATTATCCACATTGGGGGCAAAATGCAGCTAAAAGGAAGAGGAATAAGCAGACAACAATGGTGAATCCAATTCCTCTATTGTCCCATTTGTATTATCTCAGTGAACCCAAACTATGTCCAGATGGGAAGGGTGTTATGCCCATACCACAGGTGTGAAAACCAAGACCCCATATCAGTTCACTACTCCCTGGGGCAGCCAGGATCTGAGCCTACAAGATCTACCTGATGAAGACTCTGATCTTTGGTCTCCTAATCTTAGCTGAGCTCAACAGGGTCAGCCTGCTGCCTGGGACCTGCTCCCTTCCACGCACAGCCTATGGTCCTTCAGCTTGGACCCAGCCAGGGCTCTGTGCTCAGACCCCACCCAACACCCATCTGCACCTCTCACCAGAGCTCCTCCGCCTCCCTCTGGGCCTGCAGCCGCGCCCTCTCTGCAATCAGCTCCTCGGAGATCTCTTCATAGGGCTTGTCCCCGGGACCTTCTCCCATGATCCAGACCCAGACTTCACCATCTGCCCCCAGGAGCCACTGGATGTGCTTGTCACTTGCTGCCTCACAGTGGAAGAAGGAACAAGGAAGGAAGAAGAAACAGGCCTGAGTTATAATTAGTCCAGGAGGAGCTAGGTTGGCCAATGTTGCACAATGTTGTCTCTACACAATGTTGTCTCTACACAACGTTGTCTCTACACAATGTTGTCATCTACAAAAAGCATCCCAGAGAGATATCAGCCTGAGTGCAGGTCCACTTCCACCTTTCCTTCCCACTCTCTCCAGGGAGCAACACAGCTGCCAAGTCAGCCCGCTGAAGCAGGTGTCCAAGGCTGGAACTGGGGTCGGTGGCTGAGCGCCTCGGAGATCTTCAGCACACAGAACAGCAGGAGAGAGTGTGTCTGTCGGTCTGTCCATGCCTTCTCTCTCTCCCTCCCTCCTGTCCACTGGCTAGAAACAAGGAATTGGAGACAGTGTTGCAAGATACAGAACCTAGGCCCCTGACCCACAACAATCTGTAACACGAGCAAAAATTAACTGGTGGCCTATTAAGCCACTGAGATTGCTTGGTTCACCTTTTGAAACAGATTCCATTGATCATCATGACTAAAATGGAAATTGATCCCTGAAGCCGGGCGGTGCAGGAACAGAAATATCAACTATGTGTCATTGCCTTAGCAGGGAGGTGAAATTTCACAGCAGACAGAAGGAATGGCTACCGGTCCATGTTAACACAAGAGCAAAACATCTGATATAATTGACAGTCGCTGTAACTGGAAAGGCAGACCCTCACGCCTTCCGAACCTGCTGCTCTAAGGCAAGAGATGGGCGAACAGGACATTGGTGGTGCATGTTGCTGGCCAGCAGCTGTGTTCAGCAAGGTGTTAAGAGAAAGAAATGAGTTCCAGAAAGAATTGAGTGCTTTGCAAGTAAAAATGAAAGGGTATAGAGAGAACACAGCAATCTGGGACTTTGTAGGATTGGAAAAAAAACACCTCCTTCTAGGGCCCAAAGTACAAGAGAGGGGATTTTTTAAAGTTTGTATGACAGAGCCCAATAGAACTTCTAGGGTAAAGATGGTGGCCAAGGGCACAGAACACTGTGGCAGCTGTGAGAATGTGCTCCACAGTCATCCAGCTGCAGGGGAGCTGAAGTGAGCAAACACTTCGATTCCTGCGTGCCTGTGTTTGCCAGCCGCCATGCTTCCCAGAGGTGGCTCCCAGCCTTTGACTGACCACAGTGGACCCATTCCTGGAGGACAGCAGACTTCTGATGGGCAATGTCAAGGATGCCTTGACAAACCTCCCTTGGGCTGCATGGCTGTCTAGAACCTTACCCCTCCTACCACCCTCCCCCCTGCCTGGAACACCTCTGCCTTCCACACCTCCTTCACTCAATGTCAGGCTTGTGTTGCAATACAATGGCTCTCCCACACTCCTCCAGGGCTCTGTCCCTTTTCTCGCACGAGGAAAGTTTTATTTCCTGAATAAAGTTCTTGTGTGTGTAACCCCATCCCTGTCTCTACTTGTCAGAGGAATCAGGCTAACACAAGTGCCTTAAGAGTGCAATCTCTTGTTTTATTTTTCGAAGAGCATGGGATAGATAGATGCCCTTCGGTTGAAAGGAGAGGAAAGGGAATTAGAGGCAGAGAATGGCAGTCAACTTGCAAAATATGTCTAGAAAAGATGTGGTTACAGGAACATGGAACCAAACAGATCAGAAGTGTCCTAAGTTTTTGAGTCTGGACTGAAAAAAAGCCTTTGATTATTCAAGACATCAACCACTCTTAGGTACCCAACCTCAATGAATGAACAGGAAGAAGGTTTCAAAGGCGGTAGTGGTCCAAGGAGGGTGTGGTCCTCAACATTCACTTCAGATGAGGCCAAGGGGAATAATGAACAGGGAGGCGGTTCCTCAAGGGCACAGTCCTACCTTATTGAAGGCTATCCCTTCACTGCCAGGGCAGGAGAACGGCAAGGCCTGACTAGGGACTGAGTGGGGCTCACATTCTCCTTTTCCATAGTGGACATTCTCACCCCACTCTACCGCCGCACACTGTGTCATAAAGGTGGAGAGTACTTAGGTGACACACCTTTTCAGCCACACCCAGACATTAGAAAGATTAATGCAGAACCATGCAGACCGTGGACTTTGGGCTGGATGTTGTGACTGCTTGGGACTTGAGAGTATCCCCCTTAAGGTGGTGGTGAGTGTATTTATATGGAAGAGGAGAATGCAATGTGGGCGGGACCAGAATGACAATCTGTGACCACCACCATACTGTCTGGCACCCCGTTTCTCCTCCCTGAGCCCACCACACGACTACTTTCCTCAGCTCCCTTTCAATTCCATGTGGCCATGTGAATGAATTTTAGACTGTGGATGTCAGAGGAGGTGATCTGTACCCTTTCAGGATGCGACTGTTGCAGTTGGTGGGACTTTTCCACATTCTGTCTCTCATCCACCCGTCTCATCCAAGATGGCACCACTGAGAGGAAAAAAGCAGCCTGATCCATGAGTGTTTGAAAGCCAGTGACACAGAAGAGCTACCCAATCCACATCAAGAAATAAACCTTCTTGGGGCACCTGGTGGCTCAGTGGGTTAAAGCCTCTGCCTTTTGTTAAGGTCATGATCTCAGGGTCCTGGGATCGAGCCCCACATCAGGCTCTCTGCTCAGTAGGGAGCCTGCTTCCTCCTCTCTCTCTGCCTGCTTGTGTGCCTACTCGTGATCTCAGTCTGTCAAATAAATAAATAAAATCTTTAAAAAAAAAAAAAAGAAAGAAAGAACCTTCTTTATATAAATCCACTGAAATTTCAGGGTTTATCCATTGCCTAAGGCAGCATTAATTCCCTGACTAATATAGGAGGATACTGTTACTTTTTTGCATGGTAAAAGCAACACTGTCATAGAGAAACGCAGGCTTAGTTACGACTGATAAAACACTATTAAAATTCTAAAACTTCCAGATTAATAGTGGGGGGAAGTAAATGATAAGAGGCTTATCAATCTTGCAAAGATCTGTAAAGAGCAAGAGAAAACAAACACTATATAGCTATTAGAGAAGACAGTGTCACTGCGTGGCCACCATCCCCCCACCACCCCACCTTCCTCCCTTATCAGAAAATCCACGTCTGCTTAGGGTGTATAGGGATCTTGCAGCTTGAGGAGAGGCAAGTTTCTGTGCCAGCCTCAAAGGGCAAGTAGAATTAGCGAGGGATCAGTCTAGGAGAAACCAAACATCCCCAGTTTCTGACAAAGCAGATATAAGCAGAAGTCCTAGTAAAGGGGTTTCCCCCTCTGAACTGAAGGGGAAGCCTCCTTAGGAAAAATCCCTTCACCCCTCCTCTTTTATTTCCTCCTTCCTCCTCCCTGGAATGAAGACATGAAGCCAGGAATTGCCAGAAGACTTTTGCCACCATGAGGAAGAAAGCCACAGCTAAGGGCCAGGAAGCGGAAAGAGAGAAGGAGGCAGGGACCTTGATGATTTTTCTGAGCAGCTATGCCCCTACTGGCCATGCAGACACCTCCAGACACCTCCCCATCTGAGACAAATAACAAACTTTGAAGAATACAGTTGTATTCTTATCAAATGAAATGTGATAATATAAACATGAAATGTTGATTTAATTAAGCAACTATTTGCCAGATATTCCATTATATCAGGTCAAGCACATCCCAAATGGATATAGATAACAAACACAAAATAACACTGCAGCCCTAAACCCTAAGTACAATCACTAACACAAAAACATGAACAGAATTAATTCCTCCATTAAAATTCTGAGGCTGTCAGATGGGATTAAAAAATAAAATCTAGGGCACCTGGATGTTATAGTTGGTTAAGCATCCAACACTTGGTTGTAATCTCAGGCTCATGAGATGGAGCCCTGCACTGGGCTCTATGCTGAGCATGGAGTCTGCTTAGGATTCTCTCTCCCTCTCCCTCTACTCCCCTTCTCAAATGAATAAATAGATCTTTAAAATAAATAAAATAAATCTAACGGTGCATTATTTAAATAAAACATGCATTTTTGAGGGCGCCTGGGTGGTCCAGTGGGTTGAGCATCTGACTCTTGATTTCGGTTCGGGTCATGACCTCGGGATCCTGGAATCGAGCCCCACATAAAACTCCATGCTCAGCAGGAAGTCTGCTTCTCTCTCTGCCTCTCCCCCTCCCCCCCTTCATGCTCTCGAACATGCATTCTCTCTCTCTCTTTAAAACAAATGAGTAAATATTTTTTTTTAAAACACTTTTTTTTTACAAGAAAAACGTTAAAAGTAAAGAGCTAGGCAACAGTAGGCCATGCAAAGGTAAGCAAAGAGAAAGCAGGACTGGCAACATCGGACAAAGCAAATGCAAGGACAAATGTGTTAAAAAAGACAAAGAAGAATATTGTATGACAACAAAAATACACCCCACAGAGAAAATATAAGTCATAAGACTTGATATAACATAGCAGACAATTGCATCAAACAGAAACTCCTAGCAATTCAAGGAGAATTTGAAAATGTATATATGGTGGGGAATTTTACTGTAATTATTCACAGGTGGGTGGATCACACAGATTTTAGTAATATTGAAGATTTGGATAATATTGTGAAAAAAAATTTTATTTAACAATTACAGAACCTTATTTCTTAAGCTTTGAGACTCTACTTTTTTTTTTCCTTTTGAGCCTGCAATCATGACAAAAAATTTGTAGGCCATAATCTCTAATGATAACACAAAAATTAGAAATTTATAGGAAAATAGCCATTTTTAAAAGCCATTAATAAATTAGTAATTAAGAAAATATCTCCTAGTGGGCTCTTGGGTGGCTCAGTTGGTTAAGTGTCTGCCTTTAGCTCAGGTCATGATCCCAGAGTTCTGGGATGGAGCCCCTCATTGGGCTCCCTGCTCAGTGAAGAGCCTGCTTCCCCCTCTCTTCCCAGTTTGTGCTCTCTCTCACTATCTCTTCTTTCTCTCTCAAATAAATAAATAAAATCTTAAAATTTAAAAAAAGAAAAAAAGGACCGTCTCTTGGTTTCGGCTCAGGGTGGTGGGACCAGGCCCCACATCAGGCTCTGTACTGAACCTAGAGCCTGCTGAAGATTCTCTTAAGAGTCTCTTTTCCCTCCCTCTCCCCCAGTACACCCCTCACCCTGCTCATGCTTTCTCACTCTCTCTCCCTTAAACATAAGAAAGAAAAGAAAGTATCTCCTAGATAACTTGTGAATCTTATGAACTTATGAACTTATGAACCGAAAAAAATCAAAATTGCAATTACATATTACATAAGGGGGAAATGTAGCCAAAAAATATAAGCACACATAACAGTGAGCTCAAAAGAAAAATTACAGGCATCAAGGTTTTTCTTTCAGATGTCCCAGTAAAGATGCACATCTCTTCTCCAAACACATAACAATAACGGATACAAAATGGCAAGACAAAATGCATAGGAATACAATAAATTGTATTGGGAATCTAAACCAAACAGGAAAGTGAAGAAGAGAGCACGGCCAAAGCCTTAGACTCCACCCGGTCATGAAGCAAACAGGGGTCACTAGGAATGTGACTCCTAGAGGGTGAAGAGGAACGAAGGCTCTCCAGGCAAAGCAGGGGCCTGAACAGGATCGTTACTGAGGCCAGGGGCTGATGATGTGCTTGGTGAATTCAAAGAAGAGCAGAGGCCACTGTGGCCACAAAGGGGGCAAGAGGAGAGTGGGAAGGAAGGTGGAGAAGCAGCAGCCCCAACCATGGTGGAAGGAAGCACAAAGTGGTTACGGTTTAGGACATATTCTGAAGGAAAAAACAAAATTTGCTTAAAATCTGGATACGAATTGTGAAAGAAGGAGAACGAGAAAAGTCCAACATTCCAAGCTGAAACAACAGAATGAATGGGCTGGCACCATGGAAGAAACAACTTGGGAGAAATCAGTGATTCTGTTTGGGCCAAATTAAGTTTGAGATGCTTATTAGACATCTAAGAGTCAGTTGAATAAAACAGAGTTGAGAGGAGAGGCTAGAATTAAGATACACATTTTTGGAATCATCAGTGTATAGATATTTAAAGCCGCAAAACAAGATGAGAACAAAGAGAACGTGAGGATAGATAGAAGAGAGAAGAGGTGCAAAGTTGGAGGTCCAGGTCACTTCAACACTTAGGAGGAGGACCCCCAAAGGAGGCAAAGACAAAGAAGATTATGAGTGGAAGAATAACCCCAAAAGAGCAATATCCCAGAAGCCAAAGGGAGAAAGAATTTCAAGAATTAAGGAAACATCGATTGAGTCAAAGGCTGCTCATGGGTCAACGGATTGAAGACAGAGGGCCAACCACTGAATTTGGCACCATGGAGGTCATGGTTATCTTAACAAGAGTGGTTTCATGAGTTGGTGAAAAGGAATACTGGAAACTTGGAAATTTTTAGAGGGAAATATAAACACACATCATTACAACTTTGGGGAAGGGAAGAATTTCTTCTACGAGATGTAAAAAGAATGAACTATGAGATACAGTGTTGATAAATTTGAATACAGATTAAAGCTTAAAATTTCTACACAAAAAGGCACACCATAAAGACAATTAAAAATCAGGCCACCAGGGACGCCTGGGTAGCTCAGTTGGTTAAGCAGCTGCCTTCGGCTCAGGTCATGATCCCAGCGTCCTGGGATTGAGTCCCGCATCGGGCTCCTTGCTTGGCAGGGAGCCTGCTTCCCCTCTGCCTCTGCCTGCCACTCTGTCTGCCGGTGCTCGCTCTCTCTCTCTCTAACAAATAAATTAAAAAAAAAAAATCTAAAAATTCAGGCCACCAGCAGAGAGAAGATATTTGAGTACACATAACTGTCAAAGGATTGCAGGAATTAATTAAAGCAATAATAACAGCTCACATCTACAGAGGGCTTATCTGCTAATCACAGTTCAACATATTTTACATCTATTAACTTATTAATGTCTACAACAAGCTTTCTCTACCGGGCTCCTGTGAGACCCTATAAGCTCTATAAAACATAATTTGAACGATGATTTTTCTCAGTTCTCCCAAAGATGGTACATAGATAGTACTGGCCTCAATGCATTGTAGAAAAGTTAACCCATTACATACAACGGATCCTTTAGGGAAGCTGTTCTCATGTAATTTGCTCTCAGGACCCCTTTACACTCTTTAAAAATATTAAGCAACTCAAATGATTTTATTTAATTGAGTTATGTCTACTAATATCTACCATATTCAAAACTAAAACCAGAAAAAAATTAATGCTTATTTAAAATAACAGCAAATCCATTACTTAATAACAGAAATGGCATTTTTATGAAAAATGGCTATATATTCTAGAATAAAAATATTTAATCAGAAGAGTGGCCTCGTTCCATATTTTTGCAAATCTATTTGATGTTCAGCTTAATAGAAAGTAGCTGGATTCTCATGTCGCTTCCACATTCACTCTGTTGCAATAATTTTAGTTGAAGTATATAAAAATTTTTTACTTCACACAGATATATAGTTGGAAAAGAGAAGAAAAGAAAAAAAATTGATAGTTTTTCAGATATTTATTGATAATCTTCTTTGATACTACAGTGAAACTCAAACAAATGGTAGTTCTTAAGTTAGTAGTGATATAACCTGAAAAAATGTCGCTGAATTTATTGTATTTTGTTATATTAGAACTCCTTGGTCATGTTAATTTCTTAGTTTTGATCAATAGACCAAGGTAACACAAGATGCTACCATTCAGGGAAGCTGGATGAAGGCTATGTGGGAATTCTCTGAACCACTTTGCAACTCTCCCCCAAGTCTAAAGTTGTTTCAAAATAAAAAAAATAAATTTTAAAACACAAAATAAAATAAAATTCATCAGCTTATTCTGTACTTCAAATGAATTATGCACTAACGCCTGATCTTCCAATGTTATCCATTGGTCCTTTGGAAAATGTTGGTTCACTGAGTCAAGGAAATATTTCAAATGTGCACACATTTTATTTTATAATATCAGAAAATCATGTTTGTTAATATCACTATGAATCTCATAAGAAAAGCCTTTATGTGTTGGGAATTTAATAAGCTATTAGTGACAGAAGTCTTCCCAAAATTCTAATTTTTTCTTAAAAGCTGGGATTTTATCATTGGCATAAATTCCACCGGTTGTTTTTCTTGAAGTGACAGATTCACTTTATTCACTTCCAAACACCCAAGTCTTACAAAAGACGTAGCTTATCTCTCAGTCTTCCTTCAAGTAAAAATGGCATTCTAGGAATAAAGAGGCTAGTGCAGCACATGACTTGAGAAATCCCACAGCGCTTTTCCTGCAGGTGCTCATCCTCCTCGAATATGCAGCAGAAATGCTCTATGCATACTTCCCATTTGGTCATACAATAAAATGAACAAGGCTTACTGTTTCATCGAGGAGTGATGTGTGACAATGAAAAAATACAATGCCTACTGCTCCTAAGGTACCAGCAGATTCACCCACTCTTGGTTTCACATCATTAGTACAAGTGTAAACATGGTGAGTAGATCGGAGAACACCTCAGTATTATTGTGAGAACAGTTTTAACCTTGTTGATGTGGAGAGTCTCACGCCTCCAGGAATCCAGGGACCACACTTTAAGAATCACTGCTCAAATATCGGGGCTTAAATTCTTCACAGAATCTTGACTGGAAAAAAAAAAAACTATTTATCTGGAATAGGGGCACCGGGGTGGCTCAGTCAGTTGGGTGTCTGACTTGGTTTCCGCTCCAGGCTCAGCAGGGAGTCTGCATGAGATTCTTTCTCCCCCTCTGCCCCACCCCCTCCCTCACACTCTCACTCTCTCCAATATATAAATAAAATATTTAAAAATAATAATATTTATCTGGAATATGCAAAGAATTCTTAAACTAGTAAGAAAATAATAAACAACCCCACCAAAGAAAAGGCAACACATAGTGTCCCAAATGCCATCCATTACCTACCAGTTAGCCCTCTACCCTCCTTCCATTGCCTCCTTGCTTTTAGTACACAGAGTTTAATCAAAACAGCAATATGCTTAGTTGAAGTTCTTATCTTCTGTCTCCCTTCCAGGGAAGGGTGGCCATGTGACAAAGTTCTGGCCAATCTTTATAGGTAGAAGGTAGTGAGAGGGCTGTGAGAAAGGATTGCTGTCCTGATACAGATAACACCTAGTCTTTCTTCCCCCTGTTCTTCACGTGATGCTAAAAAAAAAAAACAAAAAAAAACACAAGAACCACCTGAAGACTCAATATACTAATTACCATCTACGATCATGAAAGAAGAACCAGCAACATTAATGACATCACAGAGCCAATAACCCAGTTCAGGTCTGCCTATTTCTAGATTTTTTTTTTTTGCTTAGGTGGAAAAAAAACCCTACCTAGGAAAATCCCTGGAGATTGGATTTTCTGTTCTTCTAGCTTAGCACATTGCTGTCGGGTTAGAGATATGAACAGACATTTCATGGGAGAGGAAACATAAACAGTAAACTAACATATTAAAGAGACTTAACTTTATCACTAATTAGACAGAAGCATATAAAAACAAGAATGAACAATCATTTCACTCCTACAAGATTGGAAAGGATCTTGTAAAAAGTCTGATGAGGCAAGTGTTGGAAAGGATATGGAACAACAATAATTGTTACAAATTGCTGATGATACAAGGTACTGATACAACCACGTGGAAGATCTTTGGTAACATTCAGTTAAGCAGAAAATGCTATACATCATTACTAAGGAATAGTATTTCAGGTACATAACTTACAGAATCTCTTTCAAATGTGCCTGGAGAAAACTGAATGAGAAAATATTATTCAAATTTAACACTGTTCAAAATATGAAAAATTGGAAACAACATAAATACCCAATAAAGAAAAATGGACAAATAAATCATGATGTTTTTTATCATGTGATACTCTATAGCAAGAAAAATAAATACATTTGAACAATATAAATATGTGCCTTTTAAAAATGCAGAACCACAAAATTAAATTCAGGTTGCATATAGCATAATGTCATTCATATAATGATTAAGCAACATAGTGAATACAAAATATATATCACAGAATGGCAAGGATGTAAGCATGATGTGCATTGAATTTAATAAGGGTTGTATATTGGGAGAGAGATGGGGGAATAAAATTTTAGGAAGGCATTAATGTAGGTCTCCACTGTGTATGTAGTGTTTAAGTAAAAACAAAGGGGGCACTAATGTCAACATTTAATCAAGATTAAATTATGGGTCCAAACACAAGAAACAACAAATGTTGGAGAGACTATGGAGAAATAGGAGCCCCCATGCCTTGGTGGGAACACAAGCTGGTGCACCACTATGGAAAACAGTATGGAGGTTCCTCAAGAAGTTGAAAAGAAGGGCCATCTGTACCCCCATTGTTTATAGAAGCAATGGCCACAATCACCAAACTGCAGAAAGAACCAAGATACCCTTCAATGGACGAATGGATAAAGAAGATATGGTCCATATATACAAGGGAATATTACGCTTCCATCAGAAAGGATGAATACCCAATTTTTGCATCAACATGGACGGGACTGGAAGAGATTATGATAGTGAAATAAGTCAAGCAGAGAAAGTCAATTTTCATATGGTTTCACTTACTTGTGGAGCATAAGGAAAAACACGGAGTACATTAGGACAAGGAAAGGAAAAGTGAACTGGGGGAAATCAGAGGTGAAGACAAACCATGAGAGACTGTGGACTCTGAGAAACAAACTGAGGGTTTTGGAGGGGAGAGGGGTGAGGAGTTGGGTGAGCCTGGGGGTGGTACTAGGAGGGTACGTATTGCATGGAGCACTGGGTGTGGTGCATAAACAATGAATCTTGGAACACTGAAAAAATAAAATAAAATTTAAAAAAAGAAAAAAGAAAAATAAATTGTAAAAAAAAAAAAAGAAGTTAAAAATAGAACTACTCTTGTGAATGTAAAATGGCTTCTCACCTGGCTCCCCAAGCTCCATGCCACATCCTCTTAGAAAGCTTGCCCTCTCCTGGGAGAATAAGAAACAAATCCAAGTTCTGTCACCAAGACCATAATGCCCCATGTATGTTGGGGACTTGGTGTCGTTATTACTGGGAAATCCTCAATACCCCACCATCAACCCCACCTCCCCTCAGTTCAGACACAGCCCAGTCAATGTGCCAGTGAGATCTCTGGACCCCAGTCTCACTGGTGTTCGTTATCAGCCCAGTATGTTTATCTGGAACAACACGTAAGGCATAAAATAACTTAATCTGTAAAATGAAGGGGTACACACATACCAGGGGCACAGACCAACTTCCTAAATCCTTAGCATCTCACAGAGTCTAGCTGCGAGAACCCAACTGTGGTGGCCAGAAAATGAACATATGAGCAAAATGATAAGATAAAAGTAAATGACCCCAGGGGCACCTGGGTGGCTTAGTCGGTTAAGCGTCCAATACTTGGTTTCGGCTCAGGTTGTGATCTCGTTACTCAGAGGGGAGTCTGCTTGAGATTCTCTTTCCCTCTCCCTCTGCCCCTCCCCCCCAAATAAATAAATATTTAAAAATAAATTAATTAAATTAAATAAATGCCCCTGAAGCCTAAAGTCATGTAATTTTGCAAGATCCTCGGAAAAATCAGTGTGAAAATGCCCCCCCCCAAAGAATTTAGACCCCAAAGTCGAATGCAAAATCTGATTCCAAGTTGGAAAACCCTAAGAAGCTATGCTAATTTTCACATGAGAAAACCCTGGAAAGCAGTAATGCCAGCTGCTGGGAGAGATGCGCCAAGGGATAGTCAGCCGTCTGCAACCTGTTACTTGTTTGCAGCTACCCTGAGCCAGCTGAGACGGAGGGGGTGGGGGTCGGGTTACAGGGAGCCACGAGATACTAGCTGCTGGCCTTTCTCAGAAACTGCCCCCTGCTGAGGGAGGGGAGCAGGGGGGTGGCAGGCATGGTCACCACTGTGGCAAGGCGAGAGAAATTAAACCTGAGCACAGCTCACCAGGCATCCCCCTTGCAGCATGGATGAGAAGGGCTGCCTTCCATCCAGAGCTGAGCAAGACTCATTCGCTCAAAGCCCTTGAGCTTCGGCAGCAGCCAGGAGAGGGCAAGGAACTACGCGGAAAGTCAAGTTCACTGCTGGGCCACTGACCCCTGGCCTGCCTCTTACCTGCCCAATCCCAGAGGGCCCTGGCCCTTTGGGAACCTGCAAACTTCTTTGATATTTGCCAATCTTCCTGTTCTAATGTGCACTGGTGTGGTTTACCAGTGACATTGGACTTTTCACTTTCTAAAAGTGGTGGCACAGGACATGGGGAGCCATGGACCCCGGCGTCCTTGGCCAGGTAGTGCTGCCTCAGTCAGCACCATACTGCTGGGCTTGGGGGAGGCGGGAAGGAAAAGGGGCGAAGGTGGTGGGCTGCAAAGGAACCAGGGGCCCCCACAGCCAGCACTGTGCATGCAATGTTGGCTCAGAACGTGGCACAGTGGCTCCTACCTCCTCACAGCCCCTTGGAAGCCCCTCCCCCACTGCAGATGACATTACCCCCAGTAGCTCACTCACCAGTGCAGCCATCCCACCCTGTGGTCTGCTGTGTAGAGTCAGAACACGGAGGCTAGCAAACCAGAAAGTAGGGCCAATTAGTCAAGTCCACAAAGCTGGTGGAAGGCTTACGGTGCACCTCTCGGTCTAGGCAGGTGGAACGGAAGGGTCTGGCCCCAGCCCCCATCTCCATGCCCCAAAGTACCAGCAAAACGCATACCATTCACACACATGTACACACACGGCTCTCAGAGACCCCTAGCCTTTGTTACACTGCCTTGCCCTGGACGAGACCCCATGCCCAACCGCACAGTCACAGACAGGGCGGTCCCAGGCTACACATGCCATGCCTCCACATATCCGCAGACCACAGTAATTCCCCACAGACCAGTCCTGCATCCCCCATATCACTTCTTGGCCTGATCTATAGGAAAGGTGCTTATCAGCATCCCAAGAACCAAGAGTAGCCTTTTAGTGAAATAACTGAATTTCCTCCAATTTATCCTAAAAAACAAACCACACAAGGAGGGTTGATTTGACAGACACAGGTAAGCCTCCACCACCCCAAGGCTGAGACTCTGGAAAAACGGAGGTTGGCCAGGCCATGAGGCAGCTGGTCCCACAGCCACCACAGGTCTAGTGGCAGAGCTCTCAGGAAGAGGCTGAGCCAGTCCCTAGAGGATCTGCCACCAGCGTTGGGAGGGAAGAGGGGGGGAAGGAAGGAGAGAAATAGGACTGGGCTCTTAAGCGTCCCACGTGTGGCAGGAGCTCTTCCCACTTGCTGAAAAAGCTTTATGAACCCTCCCAGTGACTGTGGAGAAAGGGTGGTTATTCCCGTTGCACAGGTGACTTTCAAAGGTGAAAATGGAACCAAGAAGAAAATCCAGATGACCCGGTTCCATTCCACCATGCTAGAGGCATTTTGAAAATAACATCAACCCAACCCAAGGGTGAAAAATTGATTGGTGACTGTTATTTCCCACCCCTGAGCACCTCAGAAAATGAGCTCATCGAGCATCCCTTCGGGTGTGAGAATCTAGAAGAGTGAACATGGTCTGTCTGCCTCCAAATACAGCCCGCGAGTGGCATGTGCCTACCTGCAAGTCACGGGAGCTAGGACAGCTCTCTGCGCTCAGGTGGACAGCCCTGTCACCACAGACACACTTCTCATGACGTTCCACTTGCCTGACCTCTGGGTGCCCAGAAGCTGGTTCCACCCGCATTGCTCACCTGCCACCCTGACTGACCCCTCAGACCCACACTCAGCCCCCATTCACCAATTACCATGCCATGAGGGACTTTTTACCTCCTGTTTACCCAGATGTAAACTAATTAAACTAATTAGTGTCCTCCACCAGAGTCTGGACACCCAGCCTCAACCCCACACTCCTCTTCTCCCTTCATCACATATATTCCCTGAAACAAAACTAAACATTCCCCTCCCCAGAACTGTTCCTTGAATATTTGCATATTGACAGGAAACATTTTTTCTTTTTTTTTAAAGATTTTATTTATTTATTTGACAGATCACAAGTAGGCAGAGAGGCAGGCAGAGAGAATGGGGGTGGGGGCAAGCAGGCGCTCACTGAGCAGAGAGCCCAAAGTGGGGCTCGATCCCAGGACCCTGGGAACATGACCTGAGCCAAAGGCAGAGGCTTTAACCCACTGAGCCACCCAGGTGCCCTGGAAACATTTTCTTAACAAGAGGAATGGGCACTAATGGCAGGCACTGTGAGAAACCAAGGGGGAGATTCCAGCAATAGTCTCCCCAGCCCCTCCCCCACTGCACTGTCCTAGATGCTCTGTCCCTGGTAACCAGGAGAGGGGCTGTGAACAACAGCTCCAACTCTCATCCAGAAATCCGGGGCATCCTCTACTCTTACCCACCATGATCCTATGCAGTCATGGCCTCCGACGTCACCCCAGCGCATCAAATAAAAAACTGTTGGAATTCAAGAAGGAGGTTGAAGAAGTCAACATGGCAAGGTCAACCGTGTCCCACCACGTTGTATCAGCAAGAACACGGATGCAGCAGAAGACAGTGTCAAGTACAGGTTTCCCCTGACGTTTAAGTGTGACATGCTGAGGCCCACAGTGAGGGATATGATGCAGCTGGGCTGGCCAAATCATTTGTGCAAAGGGACAAAGGGGGAATAAAACATTGATCACTTTTCCCTCAGAGGAAAAAGAAAACGTAGGGAGTAATGACACTGGTACAATGTGGAGTTAATGTCCAAGTAATTACTGTAATTATGATTTGACTAAGAAACCCCTACTATAAGCAGAAGATGTAAATCTTGAAAGGTCAAATAAAGTAAATAAAATCAATCTAAAATTTCTTGATTATACCAAGAAAATCATGAAGAAAAATATTTTTAAATCCTTATATTTCTCATCCTCAGCATATAATGTTTTATTCCTGATAAAGATAGATAAAATGGGTTCCAGTACATTTTTAAAACTAAATTTTAAAAATATTTATGTATTTAAATAATCTCTGCACCCAAAGTGGGGCTCAAACTCACAGCCCTGAGATCAAGAGTCACACGTTCTTCTTACTGAGCCAGCCAAGCACCCGCTAAAATAAATTTTAAAACAGTGCATGCTCTTTAATATGGTACCAAGAAGCTAGAAAAAGAAAACAACAACCAAAAAAAGGTAGAGGCAAATATACACTGAGAATTGGTGCCTGGGTGGCTCAGTCAGTTAAGCATCTGCCTTTGGCTCAGGTCATGATCCCGGAGTCCTGGGATTGAACCCCACATTGGGCTCCCTGCTCAGAGGGGAGTCTGCTTCTCCCTCTCCCTTTTCCCCTCTCCCTGCTCATGCGCTCTCTCTCCTTCTTTCAAATAAATAAATAAAATATATATTTTTTAAAGATGCATGGGGCAGGGGGCGCCTGGGTGGCTCAGTGGGTTAAAGCCTCTGCCTTCAGCTTGGGTCATGGTCCCAGTGTCCTGGGATCGAGTCCCATATGGGCCTCTCTGCTCAGCAGGGAGCCTGCTTCACCCTCTCTCTCTGCCTGCCTCTCTGCCTGCTTGTGATCTCTGTCTGTCAAATAAATAAATAAAATCTTAAAAAAAAAAAGATGCATGGAGAAAAAAGTCTTATTGGTCAAGCTCACATCCAAGTCAAAATCCTAAAACAAGGAAGGAAACTGAAATGAGGTATAAGTCTGAGTGAAAAGGTGACAGAATCACCCGGACTTACATGTTAGACGATGCAGTTCAGCTTCTATAACCCATCCCCCAACACAAGTGTACTGTGACTTTGATACTTTCGATGCAGATTTTCAAGGTCTAGAGGAGGAGTCACGCTGCACATCGCACAGCTGTTCACTCAACCCTTTACGGCTTGTCCCTTCAGTCCAGCTCCTGTGACGCAGCAGGTGTGTGCAAGTCGCACATGCACACCCCACACCCCCACACCCCCACCAGCCCTGCATCCAGACATCCAGATGCTGGCACAGAAGCCAGCAATGCTCTCGGCCTCATTTTGGACTCACGGCACCTTCAGGCTAATGGAAGAGACAGACCACAAACAAGTAAATAGCTACATTTAAAAAAAAGAAAAAAAAAAAAAAGGCAGCAAATCCATAGAGAGAAAGCCAACAAGCCCTGTCCTCGAGGGCCAAGGGGGCTATGGGGGAATGGGGAGTGAGTGCTTAATGGGTAAAGGGTTTCCCTTTCCAGGCTGAAAATGTTCTGGAACTAGGTGGTGGTGGTAGATGCACAATATTTTTTTAAGTATTTATTTATTTATTTGAGAGAGAGCACACAGGAACCAGGGGAGGAGGGGAGGGAGAAGAGAATCTCAAGCAAATTCAAGCTGAGTACAAGCTGGAGGCGTGGCTGGGTCTCAGGACCCTGAGATCTTGACCCAAGCGGACATCAAGAGTCAGACAATTTGGGGCACCTGGGTGGCTCAGTCGTTAGGTGTCTCTGCCTTCGGCTCAGGTCATGATCCCAGGGTCCTGGGATTAAGCCACACATCTGGCTCCCTGCATAGTGGGGAGCCTGCTTCTTCCTCTCTCACTCCCCCTGCCGGTGTTCCCTCTCTCTCTGTGTCTCTTTCTGTCAAATAAATAAAATCTTAGGAAAAAAAAAAAAAAAGAATCAGACACTTTACCGACTGAGCCACCCAGGTGCCCCCTACACGACACTTTGAACGCACTGTCACTGAAATGAACACTTTAAAGTACCTAAAATGGTAAAGTTCATGTTGTGTGTATCTCACCACAATTTTGTTAAAAAGATACTTGTTACTGTGGAAGGTTCTGTAAAGAAAGTCCTCTAGGGTGTGGTAAGAGAGAGATGGGGATGGGACCCATGGAGGGTGGGTGGTGGTCAGGGAAGGATTCAGCCCCATAAGGATTTGGGGAAAGTGCATTCCCCGCAGAGGGACACAAACGGGTGGAGTGTAGGCTAGAGAGGGGACATGGCCAGCTGGCCAACCAGAAGGGTCCTGTTTCCTCTGAATACAATGGAAGCCACTGAGGCAACGAGATGAATGAGCTGATCAGTGTGTTACAAAGTTTCTTGGCCTGCTGTGTGAAGAGAGGGCTGCAGTGAGTGAGTGAGTGAGCATGAAGCAAGGGGACATGGCCACACTAGGAATATGTGCAGGCAAATACAGGGTTCTAGGCATGGAGGGAGGGAGGCGGACACGGAGGCTAGGAGGGCCCCTGGCCCAGGAAAGGTTGCTATGGTTACTGACTGGCTCCCAAGAAACAGAGAGAAGGCAGATGTAGGGGATGGAGGCGGAGGGGGCCGAAGGCCACGGGACTTAGAACACTCCCCAGGCTGGACTAAGGGGCAGGCCAGCGAGCCAACACAGGAAGACACAGGCCCAGAACTGGCCGTGTGGTTGAGAGGGGGCACCCTGTGAGTGTGCAGGCTTGGTTCACTGGTGTCAGCCACGAAGGAGGGTGGGGAAAGATGTCTGGCTCCCAGGGAAAGTAACTGCAGGTGGGTACAGAGGTGGTCATGGAGGAATCACTTTAACGCTGACAGAAACTGTGGGTCATGGCAGAGCGGATGGGTCCGGGTGGGAAGCTCCCTTGGTCTGGCAGCCATGGGAACATGCCTCCTGAGTCCTCATCCCAGACAACACCTAGATCCACACTCAAGAAACAGGGATGACTGAGCAAGCACAGAAGGGCCGAAGCTTGTGAGGTTCTTCAACTCCTGACGTGTGGCATGGGTTTTTGTGGAGAAAGGGCTCTTAACAGGGGAAGAGAGTGTGAAGGTCATGGTCATGTTGGAGGAGCTTGGCTTCGATCTAACAGGAACACAGTGTTAGAGCATGCCTTCCCAGAGCCTCAGCATAATAGCACTAATTCCTGTCAGACATCAAATCTTGCAGACATGTGACAACACAGCAAGCATGATGGTAGATGGGAAATCAAAGTTGAGGGTCTGTGTCTTCCATGGCAGGGTAGAACATCAGAAGATTCTCACCAAAGTATAAGGTGCAAACAAGAAAAGAGGTGCTTGCACGGTCAGGGGAGTGATGTGTGCCCAGATCAAAGATGTCAAAGATGACAGTGACTGTCATCTTTACCCCAGCCCATTTCTGCAAGGACCCCAAGGGTGTGTTCAAGGATCCACAAAGCCCCCGAGTTGCTGTAAACCAGAATGATCTGTATCACCAATGTTTACTACTACCCTCTCCAGGAATGAATGGATAGCAGAAAAGTTCTCAAAGACAGGGCACACCTTGCCCTGCCCTGCCCTATGGGGCCCCTGCGACAGCAAGGTCAGGTCTGCTAGGAGTTGGGAAATGTCCTTAGAAAAGAGACAGTGAGAAGGAGGCTTTAGGGGATAAGACAGGACTGGGGCAATGGGCAGGAGGAGGCAAAGTGTCATTCCAGACTCACTAGGACTGAGTAAGGTGTGCTCAGGGATCCCAAGGGACAGGCACACACCTCCGCAAAGCATAGCAGATGCTTCCTCCCAGACATACCGGGAATGGGATGGGGGCAGCGAGGGCAAGGAAGAGGGAGGATCCAGCCAGTAGAGCATGTTCCCACTTACTCCTGCCCTGAGCCACCATGTAGCTGCTGTGTGCCAAGCCCCGCTCCCAACATTCCAGTCGGCTGTGTCCCACAGTCTCAACAGTCACAGCCCTGTCCAGTTCACCAAAGTCAGCACTTAGCAATGTTGCACAAGGGAAGGAATAAGTGAAGGAATGAACAAGTGAATGCATGCACAGATCATCTGTGGAATCAAAGCCTGAGTTCAGAAGCAAATTCATGGAAAACCATCAGTCACCAGACCCAAAGTCAAAGTCATGGGATGTGCTTCCCCTTCTCCACTTCTTAGCATTCAGGTGACTTTAGGTGGATTGAGTCACTTTGTGGGCCACGGCTTCCCCATCGGGAACAGGGACACAACTCATGGTGCATCCCGGACCCTGTAGCAAGAGCTCTGCAAAGCAAGCCCCTCAGGTTTCCCCATGGTCCACCTAGATACTTCCATGGGAAGGACTGAAGCCAAGAGCCGAAATCTGGACAAAATCCTGACCTGGGAATACACACGTTCCTCAGTGTGTTTCCTCCTCTTTTCCATTCTTTATAAATCAGAAAATTAATTACCCGGAAAAGAGTCTTCTGCACCAGAAACCCAAATGAGTTTAATGTATAATTTACACACGAAAATGCAGACATCAGTGTGTAACAAATTGCCATAGAAATGTTTTTGCAGTTAAATTTTTGGGCATCTGTCTTCCCCCCAGAAGAGCTGCCATGCCGAGGCCAGGTGGGGCTGGAGAGGCAGCTGGTCATTTCCACCAGCTAAGGAATCAGCCGCCAGCACGGCCCAGCCCAGAAGGCCCCAGCCTGGGTACCAGTCATGCACAGCTAAGTTGAAGCCCTCCGGCTTGGAGTCCTATTGTAGGTCTCATACAAAACAGAGATTTAACTGTCTGCCAGCTCTGTGCTAGATCAAAGGATGGAAGACAGGATGGAGTATGGTCTCAGGCTCCAGTGGCTTTGAGACCGCTGGGAGAGCCAGGCAAACAGATGATAAAGATAGACAGTGGCAGGGGGAAGGAGGGGTCTGCCTGCCAAGCACCTACAGAGAAGCAAGTTCTTTGGGCATCCCCCAAAGGTTCCAGGGACCAGGGACTAGTCCTGGGGAATTTATCAGGAGGAGGAGGCAGGGGGACATTCCTAATAGGAAGAACCATTCGTGCTAAGGGAGGGGCTAGGTCCAGCCAGCATGTCCCAGTGGGTGTGAGTATGGCCTGTGGTACATGGCCAAGATGGTCCAGTGGGGAGCCTGGAGTGGATAAAGAAGCTAGGTCACCAAGGAGACTGCATGCCCAGGCCAGATCCAGGACTTTGTCCTGGATTGAAAACTAAACAGATCAAATCTACACTTCACTTTGCTCAGTCATATGGAAGCCAAGAGGAGGGTCGTTGGGGGGACTGAATGAGAGAGAAGATGAGTAGGCTGTGCATATTGTCAAGTGCAGCAGCCACAGGAAGCACCATCCCTTGCAGGACCCGGACTCCTCCACCAGGTCCTGACTACATCATCTTTATCCTAGGTGCACTAGCCCACAGGCAGAGGACCGCATAAAAACCACCCGAAATGCAGGTCGGGCCTCTGCTTCTTCCCTGCACCTGCTACTGCCATTCGGGCCTGGTCATTCTTGGTGCAGGACATTCCCTGACACCCTCTCTCCAGATGCCCCGGGAGGCTCCAGGCACAGCCCCAGGCTTCCTCTCACCCACAGATAGTGAGGAGCGGCTGGGTGCTTTGCGTGGACCCTAGCTGAGAACCACTGTGCTGGCATGCACAAGGGAAGGACAAGCATGCATGTCCTCACTGTATGCTGGCCCTCCATCCTAGAGCCACTGGCAAAGGTCAAGAGTATGCCCTCTCCCTCACCAAGCAATCATTGCTGGTGTCTGAGCCCAGTCGGAGATCCCAACAGTGTCTTCCCAGAATTTGGGCCTCCCACAACAAGACCAAGCAAGTCCCCATTCCCCCACCCGATCAGGACTCCCCCTCTGCAGTCTTGGAGCCTCACAGACCTGGTTGAAACCTAGAGGCTGGGTAGTGGGGACAAATCCTCACAGAACAAGGATTTCGAGTTCATAGCTCTCATCACACTCATGCATGGTGGCTCAGTCGTTAAGTGTCTGTCTGCCTTCGGCTCAGGTCATGTCCCGGGGTCCTGGGATTGAGCCCTGAAAGCCCTGCATTGGGCTCCCTGCTCGGTGGGAAGCCTGCTTCTCCCTCTCCCACTCCCCCTGCTTGTGTTCCCTCTCTCGCTATGTCTCTGTCAAATAAATAAATAAAATCTTAAAAAAAAAAGAAGAAGAAGAAGAGGATGATGATGATAGCTTGGCAGCAATCAATTTTCCACCTCCTGGGAGGCCAAAGGTTGACCTCTTCGTGACTCCCAGCCACATACCTCGCTTGACTTTCGGGGGCCTGAGGCCCTCTGCCTGGGCCAGGGCCTCCCAAGCCTCACGCTCCCTCCAGCGCCTCAGCTGCTCCTCCCGCATTTTGTAGAAGAGAATGTGCTTCTGCACGTCACTGAGCTCAGCAAGGAGTTCGGGGTCGATGTACATGTCATGCAGGATCTGCTGCAGCATGATATCCAGGGGGCGCGCCCACCAGAAGGGCAGCCAGCCAGGGAAGCCCTGCCAGGGGGGACACCCCGGACTCTCCTCACCCCTGGCTCCTCACTGCAGGGTCACTCAAGGTGTCTCTTGTCTGCGTAGCATCATCACGCTGCTTCTGCTCCCAGCCAGGGACAAACGCATCTCCTTTGCCTGGGACAGCAACAGGGGCCAGGCAGCAGGAAGCAAAGAGGCAGCCAGGCCCCGGCGAGGGGTAGGGGGCAGGCATCAGGAGCAATCTAGTCCTTCTGTTGGGTCACCAGTTGCCGCATCCCAGCAGCGCCTGTGTCTGGGCCTCCCCTGGGGTTCAGAGACAATGGGGAGGGTCAAAGCTTCCAGCTCTGCAGGGCAGTGTGCAGACTCGGCCCTGCTTGGGCCGACAGGTGTCGAGTGATCTGTTAATGGAAGGTAACGACGACACCAGTCGTATCGATGACATTGGCCGGGCCAGCTGGGAACTGATCTCTCCTCTGCGGTAAGAGGAGGAGGAGGCAGTTCTGCCCACTCATTCCATGACTTCTGAGCCAACTTCAAACAGGCCAGAGGAGCCAGCCAGGAATCTCTAGGCTCCTCTCCCTCTACCTGCTGCCACCTTGCCAACATTCTTTTCCAGGACATTTGGGATCCTGAGGTAATGCTTTTAAAACCCTGCCCTCTCCCTGTTACCTCCCAGAAAGGAAACAAAATAGAATCAGTAGAAACCAGGAAGGGGCTTTACCATGGATAGAATTCCAGGACAGAAAGGCGATGGACTTCCTCTCTCCTTTCCCTATCCGGAGCGCCTAAAGCCAAGCATGTCCCGACAGATTAACCCTCCAGGGCTCAGTGTTGGTTGTTGCTGTGAATCTTTTGGTTGTTAATTGCAGGTGTCTGGAGATCACCAAACAGAATGATAGGGGTTTCTGTGCCCTGAATCGGAAGCAGCTGGGACAGAGTGGGATGTTGCGTTCAGATAGGTAGGACCAAGTCTAAGAGGTGCTCACAGCTACTCACAGCTGCCCATGCATTCCGACAGGGCAACTGGGTTCCAGAAGGTAAGAAACCTGCCTACAGCTACCTAGTCCCTAAGCTGCCATCTTGGGACTCTACCCAACTTTCAAATTTGACCTCCACTGGCAACTGTGAATCTTTTGATGGGGTAAAGATGTAATCTAACCAGGAGAACAACCAAAGGGGGTCTGGCACTGGGGGCTGGTAGGATTGGTGATCTTCATGTCCCTTCCTTCCCCATGAGGGCCAAAGGTGGATCAGGCTTCTGAGGGTGACCCACGGGGGTGTGATTGGGTCCTCTTCTCCTGTTGCTAGGTTAGCACAGGACAGAATAATGAAGCTATTGGGGTGATGGTCAAAAACAAGTGTGGAGGGCCAAGCTGCCGCTCACCCAGGCCTAGCTGGCTTGCTGCAGCGTGACTGACACCTTGCAGCCTCCAAGCAGAGGCTCAGGCCACCGGAGCGGTGACCCTGGACTCCCCACACCACCCTCTCCTCTGTTCTCCCAGTTCAGACATTCTGGCGACTCCCCCCTAACTTGTGTGCCGGTTCCCTGTTTCTTACAGCCACGCCTTCTCTTGCCTCGGACACAGCTCTCCGTGCCCTGTGGCTGGCGGGAAGAACGGAGTCCAGAGCAAAGACAGGGGCAACGGGGGCACGAAGGGAGCCCAGTGTCCTGCTGCCGGCCTCCTCCTTTCTTTGGGCAGGGAAGGGAGATGGGAGAGACGCCTGCGGGAGAAAGGCCCGAGAGTACGGACAGCAGGAACCCGCAGGCTGCAAGTGCGCCTCTGGCGGGGTGGTGCCGTTGACACCGTTTCGGTGGCCACTCTGCCGGGAGAGGGTGGGTGGCGGCCGGAGGGATCGGGCCCCGACAGCGCCCAGTTTCGTGCCGCAGGGGCCACGGTGCTCCCGGGCAATCCCGGTCGGTGGGCGGGAGGCTGAGCGCAGCCGGGTGGGCTTTCCGGAAAGACCCGCCCGCGGGGCGAGGATGGGAACCGCTCTGCCGGCTGGGGCACCTCCCGCCCGCCAGGCGCCACCTCCCGCCCGCCAGGAGGCCGCTCGGCCTGGCCTAGGGCGCCCCCTGGCGGCTGGTGTGGGCACCTCGAGGAGCCCAGGGGACCAGGTGAGAAGAGGTGGCGCTGGGATGGAAGGCGGGGGGGGGGGGGGGGGGGGGGGG
>ML109919.1:52354-75262 GCA_003697995.1 Taxidea taxus jeffersonii
GTTACCCTTCTCCCGCCCCAGGCGCCGTGCGGCGGGGACACAGTGGCCCTCAGTGGTTGCGACCCCAGGGGTAGAGGCCCCGCAGACGAAAGGGGTACCGGCGACAAAAAACGAGGCGAGGGGGCCCCTGGGTCTGCAAATGGGTGTCTGCCACTTTTCAGCGGCCCTTGTTTTGTTTTCATTTGTCACTGGCCTTGTGATTTGTTTAATTCTACATGCTAATGCAACTGCTTCTGGGGCAGGAATACGCGACCGCCTGGAGGGACTGGGACTGGAGACCAGGGGACGTACCCCTGTGGGCTGGAGGACTGCTCGATATGGGCTCTACACCAGTCAGAAAGGATGAACTGTCTGCTTTGGCAAGGGAAGAAATCCACGGCAGATAAAAGGAAAAGATAAACGGAAAGGTGACCCACAGAACACTGTGCCCCATGTAAGCCATTATTTGAATTTGCCTGTGATTACTTTGGTGTAGACAAAGGACAAATATGGAACACACATGGCTTCTTGCTTTCTTCTTGGAAGGGGAAGGGAGACCACTACAGGCAACTCTGCATTGCTTTATACAGTAAGATGTAGAATTCATACACTGAAGCATGCTGAGTCAAGTGTTGGCCGGAGAGCCACATCATCTTGGCCTCGGTGCAGCTACCGTGTCAGGATCGGTGACTTCCAAGAGCACACCTAGGATCTCCCCTGGTCTCAGTTTTGCAGTCCGAGGGCTCAGTGAAAGTCTAGAGTCATTTCTGCCTTGTCACCAGGTAAGATGCACTGAAAGATCATGGCTGTGAAAACCAATAGTGTCCCTAATGAGTACAACAACTACATAGAAAATATGTGAAAAAGGTCCCACTCACAGTAAGAACTAGATACGAAATACCGGGAATACATTTGGCAAACCACGTGGGGGTCTGTATGAAGAAAAGTGAAATCCACACCGATAGCCTGCCTGGGATTTCAGGCAGCGTAGAAACATAGCACATTCACAATCAGAAAGATCTAATGCCAGAAAATGTCCATCTGTGTTCGTTGGTGTCCAACATAGCTCCCCGTGATTCCCCACTTCCCAAACACAGATCCAGACATATACCTAATTATTTAGTACGTGGTTAAAATGGCAGTTACAATTAGGCGGGAAGAGATGAATGAATTTGTTCAATAAATAGACCAGAATAGTTAGCTGGATCCTTGTCTGTCAGCTCTGATCCTACCAGGATAGCCCTCAGCGGCCATGAACTCTGGGGTCTCTGCAGTGTTAGGAGAGTGAACATCAAAGTAAATGATGGGTTCAATATATGAGGTTTAGATTAGTAAATCACGACTGGTCCGTAGGATAAAACGCTCTACAGCCGTTAGAGTTGCTGTTGAGAAGAATATTTGTTGACATAAAAGGGTGTTGATTATGTATTGCTAAGACAGAAAGCAGGTTGCAAAATATTATGTGTAGTAAGGTCTCAGCTGTATGAATAAGGAAAAGAATATTTTTAACCCCTAGTGCCTTTGAAGGAGACCAAGCAGATCCAATTAAAAGGAAAGGCCTGGGGTGCCTGGGTGGCTCAGTTGATTAAGTGTCTGCCTTCAGCTCAGGTCATGATCCCAGGGTCCTGGGATCGAGCCCTGCATCAGGCTCCCTGCTCAGTGGGGAGTCTGCTTCTCCCTCTCCTCCCCACTCCTGCTCTCTCTCTCAAACAAATAATGTCTTTTTTTAAATAAAAACAAATAAAAGGAAAGGCCTATGATCTGGAAACCTTGCTGGTTCTAGATATACCCATTTGGGAGGCCACACTGGGGTGAACTGAGCAGCTTCATGTAACCCAGGCTGGACATGAAGTTCCAGAGTAGAGACAGCAGAGGAAGGAGAGAGAGAAATGACAGATGGCCAGCCATAAAACCCAAGGCTGAGGACCACCTCGTTCCAAATCTTCATCAAAATGATTTAATTCTCAAAAGGCTTGCTATGAGGAGATTTCTTAGTTACGGGAAAAACAAAAACAACCCCCACCCAAAAAATCCTTAATCTTTATCCAATTCTGCCAGGACAGAGGAGGGACAAAACAGAGACCACTAAGGGGCCCAGAAGTTGGAGGCATATGGCAGCGTGGGTCCCTGGAATGAGCAGGAATCACAGGAAGGGCTTGGGGCTCCCCCCACCATGGAAATGGCAGGAGCTAAGTACCTCTGAAGGGCAAGGACACCCATGTTGATATACGTAAATAAAAAGACAACGGTACAGACACAATTGCACATTCATGATAACAGCGGCAGAGCCCAGGGCTGCAGTCAGCCGCACAGGACACTGCCACGATTCACCTTCCTCTTCTGTACATACGGAAGTAATCGGGGCACGCACAGGGCTTCCGGCAGCGGTAAACAGGGAGGGTAAGTGCTGTCAGAGGGGGCCACGCCCATAGCAGGTACCAATGTGAGCTCTGTTTCCCTGCTCCTCAATCCAGGACCTGGTCCCTCACTAACCTGGTGAATCAGAATGTTAGGTGGGGCTGGTGAGCTGTAGCAGCTGATTCTGTTTGCCCAGAGAGCTGCCCCAGACACAGTGTGACTCAGGCCTGCGATGGACATGCCCGCACTGGGAGAAACCGGCTGATGTTCCGCCACAGTTCTAACTGCCCCTGATGCTCCTGTTTCCCCCACAGGGGAGAGGGTCTGCATGCAGCAGGAGAGAACAGGGCCGACATGCCAAGAGAAGCAGAGACACTGTGGCAGGAACACCCCGCTGGTGTGAGGTCCAATCCCTGCCCCCAAGGCCCTGTTTCCTCTCTGTCTCAGAATGTCCCACTGTCCGTGCCCACCCTAGGAACCGATAACCTTGCTTGAGTGAAGGTCACCACCACCCATGTGTCCTGACCACCCCAGGGGCTTGGTTCTCCCTCCATTTGTCTTACCAAGGATGCTTCAGAGGTGGACAGGACAGGACACCAGAAAGGCGACGCGCCTGGGGCAGAGCATCTTGATCTTCCTGAGGGTCGTTTCTCAAAGGAAGTCCTCCCAGACCCCAAGTCTTTCTCTGAAAGCAGCTGTCCTACCTCCTTGCTGCCTTAGTCCCACTCTGTCTCCCTCCAGGACGCCAGGGACACAGCAAAGGAAGAGGCAGTTTCTGGAGGAGGTGAGCCCTTGGTGCCTGCACAGAGCAGTGGACGATGAAGCTCTGGGTCCTCACGTGGGGGAAGTATGAGCCAGCTGCCACCTCCCCGCCCTCCATCTGACACAGACAAGCGACACTTGCCTGCACTCCTGCCCCAAAATTTCTCCTAGAGCCGTAGTCCTCCATCCAAATTCCCCTGGAACAAGGCCACTCAGGACAGATTGGCTAAGTCTCAGCCCAGGACTGACACTTATTAACTCAAAGGGCAGGCGGCAACTCTGGAGCTGGAGACGGCCAACAGGCTTACACCATGGGCAGCTACCCACAAAGCCCCCCAACATCCCCTGCTCCCTGCTGAGGACCACACAGCCTGTGAGCACTGCCTATTGCGCCTCACAGCTGTGGACACGGTCATGTCCACACGGCAGGCCCAGCCCCGCCAGGCCCCCAAGACCACCCTGGCTGCTAAAGAGAAGTAGTGCCCCCACCTAGCAAGCAGCTCAGAACTCAAGTGAGCCCAGCCCCCAGGTCGGGTTCTTGGGCACCGAGGAACACGAACCCCCAACCCCCTGCCCTCCTAGAGGACCAACCAGGGAAGAGCTGCTAATACTATGGCAGCAGGCACTGTGCCAAGGGCTTTCTTCTTCTATCTCATTTAATTCTCAGAACAAGATTATGAAGCAAGAGATTCTATTATCCCAAGGTCAGCTTTATCGTCAAGGCCAACGGCTGCTAAGGGATCCAGGACTTAAACCCATCATCCTGAGCACGGGAACATGTCCCTCCCTTCCAAGCCTACCCCAGCCCAATCTCCAGCCCCCAACTCTTGTTCTGAGTTGGACAGTCCTTCCAGGGCCATGGAGCTGGGCCAACACTTCCTCACCGGCCAACCTGGAGGGCACTAAGAGGAGTTCAGCGTGCCATGTGACCCTGATCTGCTCGCAGACCACACCCCTGGCTCTGTGGGATCCACACCCCTGCCCCACACAGTGAGGTGCCCAGCACCTCCAGCCATTCTGTGGGGCCAAGAGGGGGCTGAGCAGAGAGACTGTAGGCTAGGCAAGCCAGCCCCACGGTGGCTGCGGCCTGCAGTTCCTTGCAGAGGGAGATTCTGGAAGACAGTAAATCCCGTTGCAATCTTCATCTCCTCAAACTGTGGGACGTGGGGCACAGAGTGCTCGTGTCCTCCAAGACCAATCCTTCCTATTCTCCTGGACATGCACCCAGACCGGCCACTGTGATTCAGTGTAGCCTCTATGTTCGGACCAATCGAATGGGAGCATGAGTGGTGTGCCGGCCACCCAGGTTTCCTTCCTAAGATTTCCCCTCCCCTCCTTCCCCAAAGACCTGTAATTATGTTTTCGAAGCCTCCCAAGTTTAGGGGATGCTTTGCTCTAGTGGCTGGTCTATTCTGATTCTGCCCTCAAGCAGTGGCCCTCACACTTGAGTGTGCATATTAGAATCTCGTAAGGACTGGTTAGAAAGAGATGAGTGGGGGCGCCTGGGTGGCTCAGTTGGTTAAACGGCTGCCTTCGGCTCAGGTCATGATCCCAGGGTCCTGGGATGGAGTCCCACATCGGGCTCCTTGCTCGGCAGGGAGCCTGCTTCTCCCTCTGCCTCTGCCTGCCTCTCTGTCTGCCTATGCTTGTTTGCTCTCTCTCCCTCTCTCTCTGTCAAATAAATAAATAAAATCTTTAAAAAAAAAAGAGAAAGAGATGAGTGGAGTCCATGCCAGAGTTTCTGACTCCAGAGGCCTAGAGTGGGACCACAGAATTTACACTTCTGACAAGTTCCCGGGTGATGCTGCCCCGGCTGGTCTAGGGACCACACCTTGAGAACCTCAGCACACTGCCCAAGCTGTGGGCTGGAGGAACTATCCCCATCTTACAGAGGCAAGGAATGGAACCAGGTTTCTGGCTTGCTCTGGAGCGCTGTGTTGCCAGAGCGGGTCACAATGAAGCCCTTCCACCCCCGGCAGCTTCCAGGAATCCAGGGAGATCCACCAGGAGGGAAGGGAAACTCGTTTCAAAATGCAATTATGCTTGAAAAGAGACTCAAATGCACGTGTTACAAACAAGGGGAGTCCCAGGAATTGTACAGAAGGACGGAAGGGAGAAGGACACCGGTATCTGTCATGTTGGTGGTCCCAAGGAGTGCAGTGATAAGGATCTCCCGACAGACGAGATGTTTCTTTGAGGACAGATGACTTGGCATTCTGTTGACTGCAGAGGAGCTGACAGCATGCATGGAACCCAGATGATGTCCACCCTCCTGGCTTTGGTTGCTTGGGTGGACAGGGGACCCTCCGCCATGATGGAAGAAAATAGAGAGGAAAAGTTTGGGGTGTGGACAGGACTTGGTACTGTGCAGAAAAAAAAGACAAAGTCAGTTTTGAATGTGGCTCCCAATGGGTCTGCAGGGGTGGCCACCGGGCTAAAGCAGCTTTGCTGACACCCCGGCTCTCGGGGCAGCAGACATGGCCTGAGGATTTGAGCCATCCATGCATTGCTAAAAGGGCAGCCAGTGCCCCCAGGATGCCTCCCACAGAGGCTGGCCTTTCCTCAGGGCACCTGGGAGATACCCTAACCCACAGACTCCATCCTTCACCATAAGAGATTGGCTCCTTTGGATTCCTTGCCTGGGTCCTATTTCTTAAAAGTGAGCTATGCCAGAAAGACGAGAGGTAGAAGGAAATCTTTTTTGGAATAAGCAAGAATTTTCTGGGTATCTCGCAAGGAAAACAATGCATTGTTTAGAGCACATTCTTGCAATGATCTGTGCTGGAGTTTGATCACCTTTGTGCAGTTTTAGAACTAAGTTGTAGAGTTAGGGCCAAATACTTTTTGTCTATGGACATGCCTAACTGTACATAAGTGAATGGAGCCCAACTACCTCCTTCCCCCCCAGAAAAAAGCCAGTCTGCACATTCCTTTACTCCAAATAGATATATGTGATTCCTCCTCCAAACTGACCGGTAATCTTACCAGCTCCCTCACTTAATTAATGAGTTAAATAAAATTTTTGGCATATGCATATGTAATATTATGCAAGTAATGCTCTCTTTGGGGGAGGATTATCTCTAACAAAAGGCACACTAAAGATCACTGCTTCTCAGAGATGGGAAGGAAGACTGGCTGTGGTCCATGAAGCACAAAACCCGCTCCCCTCCCCGGGAGATGGTGAGCCTGGGCTTGCACACCTCCAGAGACAGGGTGCTCAGTCCCTCCCAGAGGCCACTCCAACTCTGTCCAGATAGGCCCACAGCTGTGCTCATTTTAAAAAACAGGGGGAAAAAAATAGATCTAAAACTAAAAGAAAACACCAGGCCTGGGTTTAGTCCCTACAGACAGATGAATCACTACATCCAAACAATCACCTTCAAACAGGGCCAGCAGCCCCAGGCTCTTTGCAAAGGCACCAAGAGGATGAATGTGCTGGGCAAGGAGGGTGAGAGGACGACCGGCTGGACAGGGGCAATGAGCACAGAGCTGAGACCACCGGATTCGCGCTGCCTTATAATAGAACCTCGACCTGGCAACTTTCCGGACCCTGGGGCTCCCACAGGTTTTTAGACACAAGGATTTTCTCCTGAGAGCAAGCATAGTGAGGGCCCATACATATGTCTTACACACACACACACACACACACACACAGGTCTCCCTGGCTCCTGGTTTCCTTCCTGTTGAGGCTACCCCATCACCTGGAGGGACACCCTCACCCATCAGAGGTGGAAAGGACCCAGATGGCCTCCTGGACTCGGGCCCTCATGCTGAGGCCTCGGTGAGTCCCAGAACTTCCCTGCATGTCTGTTCTCCTGACCAGAGTGGTATGATGTCCTGCCAGGCCTGGGGCTTTATCTCCTGCAGCACCTGGTTCAGAGCTGTCTTTTTTCCCATCCCAAGCTCCCTGAGCCCCTTTCTCCCCATGTCATCCCTCCTGAGCTCCTTGCAGGCAGGCTGTGCAGCTGCGCTGGCTCCCATGGGCTGGCCTCTGTGGACGGCCCTCGCCCTCCTAGGGGGCTGCTTCTTCTGGGGGGTTCCAGAGAATTCTGGGGTTGTGCTGATTGTTGGCTGGACCCGCACTCCTGACGAGAAGTAACACCCTCTCCTGCCTCCCCACCTCTAAGGCACAGAAAGCAAACAGACCTTGAACTCCAGATGCCTGCTGAGTCTCCCCGTAGATCTATCTCCAAGCCTTGGTCCCGAGAGCACAGAGAAGTGGGGCGTTTTGCGTCAGCCCAGCAGGGCACCTGAGCTGTGACTTGGAACCCAGGCCTCTCAGCCTGGTGGGGACTGGCCATCATCTGCTGCCCCTCATTAACCTCCCCAGCAGTAACTAGGGAGCACATGCTAAGTGCCCTGGGCCCATGTTAAACACTTCACCCACCTTGGCTCATGTCAGCCTCAAGACAAGGCCATGTGGGGCCATTACTATACCTATTCTACAAAGAGGGTTCAAAGAGGGTAAGTAACTTGCCAGAAGCTCCACAGCTGGTGAGTAGCAGGTGGCTGGGCAGCCAGGGCTCCCATGTTCTTTCATCTCCACTAATGAACGGAATATTCCTGGGCCCCCTGTGGGAGAAAAAAAAAAAGGGCATTTAAATGAAGAAACTGAGGTACTAAGTTTTACTTTTTTTTTTTTTTTTTTTTAGCCCAAACTCCAACTCAGGCTCAGGCCTCTTCCCACCACAGCACAGGTCCTAACCCAAACAAATCTGGGTCCGGGCTCTTCCTCCTCTCACATAATGACTTTGGTTTTGCAGCCTGGCAGGTGCAGGGGAAGTGGAAGAGGCAGGCACAGCCCATCCCTGTCTCCACTGGGGCTGCACTCCCACAGAGCCAAGACCTCCTCTTCTCCCTTCCCCTCTTGTCTCCGTGTTGTCTCCAGCGAGTACCTGCCTCTCTGGGGAAGGGGCCCTGCAGGCAGGCAGAGGCCCAGGGTGGGTGCCACCCTTCTCCAGCAGTGGGATCAACCCAACCACCAGAGGGCAGCAGTCAGGCCATGAGCTGTCTGGAGCCCAGAGCCTCCGGGCAAGGAACCAGGGCATGCTGGGAGACCGGGTGGTCCTTGACTTCCCAAGCCTGGCATCCTAGAGCTTCCTCCCGGCTGGCTGACAGGGGCCAGGCTTGTGTCTGCCCATACCCTTCAGCTCCCTCCCAATGCAACCTCAGGGGCAGCCCTGGGTGTTGAGGGCTGATCCTCACTGATAAACAAGGTTGCCTCCCAACAACACTGTTCCCACAGGACCAGCCATCTTCCAGGGCAAAGGCAGATGTCTAGGGCTCCCTTGCCCATTTTGCTCAGCCTGTCTGTGGAACCTCTGGTGTTGGAGGGCCACAGTTTACTGGGAGGAGTCCTTGGAGAGACATCACCCCCTCCCATCTACCCCCTTGGCCCAGAGCCAGCCCATACTTCCATCACAGATGCTCATGCCCACGGGACCCTCACCATACCAGCTATGGGCTGGCAGCAATAGACATGCCCCAGCCCCGAGAACCCAATCATCACAGTGTCAGTCCACCTCCTTGGGAACTCCTTTAAAAACACGTTTTTCTTGCAAACCCTTCTGGGAAGTCATTCTAACAACAAAATACCGTGGGGTTTTTATAAGCCCTTGTAACAACAAAACACCACACCAACTAAAACATCCACCCACGGAAGCATCATGAGGGCTGTTGGCAGCCTCCGCAATGTTCACCCCCTTCCACAGGGGTCTGTTGCCCTGACGCGTGGTTTGAATGGGAAGGACGAGCGCGGGGGCTTCTGGGGGGGGGGGGGCTTCCCTCAGTGGCTTCACTACCAGCCTGTTCCCGTCACGGTGAGAACCCTGGTTGTCTGTGATGGGTCTGTCCTCCCTCTGCCTCAGCTGACGGGGACACTGGAAGGCAGAGCAGAGAGAATAAAAGAAACCAGATCCCCTTGGCGTCGCTGAGCCACTTGGATCAAACCAACCCCGAAACTCACCCCACCTCTGGACTTTCCAGTTTCAGGAGCCAAAAACCTCCCCTCATTGTACAAACCGGTTTGAACTGGGTTTTCTCTTACCTGTGACTGTAAACACACTCCCCTGGGCAGAGCAAGTTTCATTCACTGGCTGGCAGGCCCTGCCTTGGGCGGGTGACAGTGAAGGTGCACCGTGGACCGGCATGCACTCATGGAGAAAGATTTCGGGGAAATATCAAGTAAAATTAATTGTTGACTACCACGTAAAATATGATTCTCATTTGTATGAAAAAGATTTGGGAATATGGATCCACACTTTCTGGAAGGGTACCTGGGAGCGGTTGCCTCTGGGGAATGGGAAGCATACTTCTTCCCATTACACGAGCCCACGTCTAAATTGCTTATACATATAAAATGACTAGTTTTAAAGTTGTTTGAGGTGATAGAATTACAGTCTGAGGTGCTAGTTTATTTTGGTGGTTATTAAACCATGCTTTCAGCTGAAGTAGGAGAGCAGAGCACGGGAAAAAGGCAGAGGGAAGAAAGAATGCTCTCGGCCTTCCTGAGGAATGGTTCATTCCCTCCTCCAAAGCCAGGTTCTCTTAAATTGGTCACTTCGCAGGAACAGTGCCCACTTGAATGTAGCCTTGACTTTTTCTTCCTCTCAGAGTCACTCCCCGGTCCTTATTCCACAGCGCCCAGGCAGAGGCATCCTGGAGACCCCAACAGCATTCTGAGAATGAACGTACCTCTTCACCGCCGTTTGGAGGAAAAGCCTGGTCTTGCTGATTTGGCAGAGCTAAAATGGTACTAAAGGTATAGGGTCCCCTGGATGTTCAGAGTGCCCCGTCGGCCCTGGAAGGTCAGGCAGCAACCTCTTGAGTAACAGACACGAAATTGTGGAAGCACCTTTACCAAGATCCATCACTGGTGACAAGTTACCACAGTTTAGGGGCAGACAACCTAAAAGCCCTGTGGCCCCGTGGGCAGACACCATGCATGACCCTAGAGCTGGAAACGCCCCCCTGTGAAAGTCATAGTCATTCCACTCACCTCATACAGCTAAAGGCACTGGCCCTCTGGGTGGCACAGCTGAGAACTTGACACCTAGGCAGGACCTTCCTAGGATGCTGGGTCCTTCCTTGGGTGCTGGGACCACTGCAACAGCCCCTTGCCTTTCTCTGTGCCTCTGCAGTCTGTGCTCTGAGGCTGCAGACCAAGAGTGGTCAGATGGCCCCTGCTACCAAGACTGAGGCTTTCCCTTCTCTGCTGGCCTCCTCTTCACGGGAGCTCTCCCTCGAGGTCCCTAAGATTGCAGAGGCCCATACTCATATGCATGCCCATCACCACCCCAGTGGCAGACCCACCCGGTGCAGAAAGACTTTGGCGGTCTTGTTGTGTGGAGAGCAGCTCTGGCCTTGCAGGGAAGTGAGCCTGTGGCCCGAAGCCAGGGTCTCAGGGGCAAGGCTGGGCACCATGATGATCCGAGCACCAAGAATAAGGCTGAGCACCATATTGTCCCAAATCCAGGCACACAGGAAGGAGTTAGCGTTCCCCTCCCTTCTCCAAACGCTTGTCGACCTGCCACAAAGCCCGTGAGCTGGGCAATCTTTGGGAAACCGCTTCTCCCCAGGCTTGTCCTTGGTGTGGTTTCGCTCAGCAGGAGCCAGGCCTACTGGAACAGGTACAGGTTCTGGGGCAGGTTTCCAGAGTTTGAATCTAGATCTTCCAAATCCTCAACAGGAGCTCCCCTTTCTCCAAGCTGCACATTTTGGGCACGAAACTGGCTTCCTCTGAGCTGTTCTGGGAACTGAATTTAACTGTTAAGTGCCTGGAGCACACCCTATGTTCCGGAAGGCTCTGTAGCCAAGTCATTTTTATTGTTATTCACATGGGGAAACTAAGCACAGGCTTCCCGGGCACTAGAAGACGGTTTTCCTGCCCAGCTCACAGCCTCGCCCTCCAGGCAGGGTACACCCCTGCAGAGAGGTGAGCCCAGCAGTGGCAGGAGTTGCTGGAGGGCGTGATAAGGATAGGTGGCATGGGCCAGAGGCTGGGCGATCCTGGGCCAGAGGGTGGTCCAGAGTGCGGAGAGCCGCAGAGGCCAACAGGGCTTGGTGAGGGGGTGAGCAGCTTTCAGTCAGGGAGGAGTGCTGGGCTATGGAGGGCAGGGTACAGATGCCCAGACAACAAGCCCCCTCAGGGAAAGGAAGGAAGGCAGGTGAGGGGGCAGAGGCAAGCTTTCGGGAGATGGGGAAACATGTAATGTGTGAGAGGGAGAGGATGTGGGAAAACAGTGATGCAGCCGAGTCCTACAAGGAGCAGGGCAGGAGGGGCACAGGAAGGATAAAGGAAGAGCCAGAAACATTGCAGTGAGAGTATATGGGGGCAAGGGAGGGACGTGCACAGGTCACGGTGGCCTCCTCCAGGTCTGGGAGGGCAGGGAGTACAGGGGCTGCACGGGGAAGGGCCAGGACGGCTGCACTGTGGCTCCAAAAGGAGGCAGGTTCGCTGGAGACAGCCATGTGTGCACCCCTTCCACCAGGCTTCCTCTCTCTTCTCTCATCCAACCACTCAGAGTCAGAGGGGATGGCTCAAATGGCCAGACCTTTGTAAACTAATTGAAAAACAAACTGAACGTTGAAAAAGTCCTAGCTAGTCTTCACCAGGAGCTGAGCTGGGAGCTGTCAGGAGACTCACAAGGGGTCCAGCCACCAGGGTAACCCAGACAGATGGGCCAGAAGGAGCCACCCAGGAGGCTAAGCTTTTGGGCGCCCACACACCAGTGGCGTGGGTCCAGAGCCACCATCTCCCCGGGGGCAGGATGGGTCAGAGGCACATGGCAAGGAGGACAATGCTACCAACCCTTCAGTTGGGCCTGCGGGTCCAGACACACTTGTGTAGCAGCAGGGCCCAGATCCCCACCCAGTGTCCCCAAGCTCTCGCCCCTGGATCACACCGCCTGAGGCTGGACAGAGGTTGCCTAAAGCTTTTCCTGCCCAACTGCAGAAAAGCACGAGTTCTGCCTCGTGCTTCCAGCTGGGCCTAAGCGAGCCACCAAGCCCAAGCGAGCCACAAGCCCGCTCATTCCGGGTGTAACCTCCACACAAAAGATAATGGAAAGTGGTGCACGAAATCTAAAACAAATCACTTGATGGAAGTTGTTTCAAACTGTGCCGCCCGTGGATTCCTTTACCCTCCACTGTCCTGTCCTGTCTAGTCACTCCCAGTGCCCCCTGTTCCCCTGGCAGCCCAGTTTACCACCGCGATGTGTCATGCCATCTTGATCTCACTCAAAATAAAAACGACCAAGACAACAGCATTAATATAAAGATATATTCCATAAAAGAGTTTGGCAGTCAAAGAAAAGCATCACACTTCCTGAAAACACAAGCATTCTTCTTCCTCTAATCTACAGAGAAAATTATAAAGAAATAAAAACAAAAAACAAAACAAAACAAAAAAAACAAACCCAGAAACAAAAATCGTAACATCATCCACAAACACCCACCAGGATACACCACACTAGCATGTACACTTCGGCAAGTCAGTGAAGGTAGCACTCAAGTCCCTGAACGAGGAGGACAGAACTGGTACGGGGTCCAGAGAAGCGTTAGAGAGGAGCCCAGCCAAAGACGCACAGACGCCAGCCACCCCCGGCGGGGGGACCTTCGGTACATAAGACAGACTTCATTTCCAAGAGCAAGCCCCAGGACAGCCCTGCCGGGGAGGGAGGACATGATCACCACAGATCCCTGACAGGGGACAGTGGAGGGGGGAGTCACCACAAAAGTCAGCCAAAGAAGAACCATCCTGACCTTCTACCCAGCTGCAGGCTGGGGTCTCGGGCTCGAGACAGGGGCCCGGCCACAGTTCCACTCTCCAGGGAGAGGCAAACACCAGGCCGGCCAGCGGCCCTTAGCATGTAGCCTCGATAGAAGCCCTGGTCACAGGTTCCAGGCTGGACGTCTCTGGCTGGGGCTCCCTGGCCTTGCAGTGGAGGGGGGTGGGGTGGGAGGTGGGGTCAGGATTCAAGTTCCAGGTGATGGATTCAGTAGCACCAAGACCAGAAGACGGTGAGGCCTAGCTGGGAAGGGAGTGGGTGCATGTGAGCTGGGGAGCACAGAGGAAGGGAGAGCACATGTATGCACCTGGGCTGAGGGATGAAAAGGAGAAGTTGAAGGGGTTGGTTCTTGAGACACACGAGGGAACTGAGAGGGATGGCTTCAGTCCCAGACATCGTGTAAGGCTGCTTGGAGGGAATGCCAGAGGAAATGAAGAAACGGTGTGAGAACATTCTTATCCCTATAAATAAACTATTTACACACTTTCAGAAAGGGAGAGCCGACTCTCAGAGGAGCACCCTGCCTGTGGCCCCCTCCCCCCGTGTCATCAGGACCTGATGCTGTGGAGACTGGAGGCAGGTCTTACCCTGGGAGGGGCGGTCAAGGAGGCATTCCGTGGCGCCCGTCCACACGTGGCTCAGGCTTCCTTGGACATGGCAGAGGAAACCACAAACACCCCCCCCACTTGTGCAGATACACAGGCTCTGCTGGTACAGTCCCCTTGTGCCCCTTCCCCTCCCCAGTTCCAGGCAGCACCCTTCTGCGGCTGGGAGAAGCCTCGTCCGTGTCTGCTGGGCCCCCACCCAGGTCCCACTCATAGCAGATGTGGCCGCCCTCCAGGCTGGCACCGACAACACGAGTGGGGAGGCCAGGGTGCTCTGCAGACACACTTAGTCTCCAAGAAAACTGAGACAGGCCCTTTTCACAGCCATGGGAACCTTCTGTCCCTCAGAGTCCCTACCCCCGCTTAAAGACATGGTCTCTGTCTCTGGGTAAACTCTGAGCGGGCGGGTCTCTGTCACAAGTCCGTGCAGGTCGGAGGAGCTCCTTGGTCTTCAGCACCAGCAAACAGAAACAGGGAGGTCGCATCACACTGATGCCGAAGACGGGGTGCTGGCTCTGGCTGGGTGTGTCCACTTCTCTCCCTCTGGATGTCGGGTTGACAGCAGTGAAGGGCTCTGGCCTCCACAGCGTGGCTCAGCTCTGCTTGCTCACCTCTGCTCCTCAGAAGTGATGGCCTGCCTTCACCGCCTCAATGTCCGAGATCAAGGTCTTCGCCAAGAAGATGCCAAAAATCTGAAACCAAAGCCAGAGAAGGCTGTCAGTGCTGGGGCCCGACGGGAGAGGGCGGGCACAGAGGACAAGGTGCACAGGGCCCGCTCTGCAGACACTGAGGACGTAGCACAGAGGATGCACCCACCAGTAAACAGTGAGTCCTGGGGTCTGTTTTGCTCTATCCCTGGGGCCTAGAAGTTTGGGGTAAACGGCCGGCAGCAGAGAAGGCCTGCCTCCAACAGGGCCATGCACATCACATACCATGTGCTGGGACTCACAGTTAACCCAAAAATAACAGTCACCTCACTGGTTTTGACGTAAAATAATAAATCTTGATGTTTCCTGTAAACCTGGATTCCATGATAAAAACAAGGTTCTCCCTGGTTTTCGCTGTGCTGCCATCCCACCTTGGTGACCAGCATCGTCACTGTTTTTTTACCAGGAACAGACCAATGTGAACTCGGAAATCTTGGAATTTTGCTTATTTCCCCTTTAAATTCCTGTTGTGGTTTATATCTGATGAGCCAGTTCTTCTGAAGTTTGACTGCTTTGCCCATTTGGCAAGTAAATTTGTTCTTTCCTTTTCTAGATGCTTCTGTGTCTAAGCTTCCCTTGCAGTCACTCAACACACACTGGCGGGGTGAAGGAGGAAGGAGTGTGTGGACGGTCCGCAGCCCCCAGGCCGCACCAGGCACCCTCTTGACGGGTGCATCAGACGGCAGCATCAGAACTAAACGATGCACCTTCCACACAGCAGTGGTGGCCATCCCAGAGGCTGCTTGGGGGCTGCCAGCTTCTCCTCCCAAGCCCTGGGCACCCCGGAGAACTGACTGGCAGAGTTCTTGCCTCCCCTCCCCCACCACCAGGCAGCCGCCAGCTCGGCCCCCAGTCTCCCCAAGTGTGAAATCTGGTTCAGATGAACAGGTGTGACCCGCAAGGACAAAGGAAGCCACAAAGGGCAGGGGGAACAAACCTGGAGCAGGGAGATGGCGATGAAGACGCCGGCCACGATGTAAATATTGCGTGGAAGCCAGCCCTCCAGCGCCTGGATGCAGCCTTTTGTGAAGATGGACTCGTCCCACTTGCTCTTCAGCTGATGGGAAACAGCACAGCGACCTGAGCCCAAGACATGAAGGGCGTCCCCACCCCGGCTCCCCCAGAGGGCTCCCACGGCGGCCACGGTGAAGCTCAACGGGAGCCGGGGGGCTGGAAGGTGGGTGCCAGGGATGGACAGAACCCTCCAGGGGAACTGCCTCCACCTGCCTCAGTCTCTGCCTTCTCCCTGGGCAGTCTGCATCTTCTGCTCTGCCCAGAGGAAGGCTCCTGCGGTGGTCTTTACCCATTCCTGGTGGGGCCTCCCCAGACTGAAAGAGGGCCTAATTAAGCACACCTCCAGAGCCCACATCTGAAGGACAGAGAGGGGCCTCAAGGCTCCAAGAAGGAAGATGCAGCTTTAAAGAGAGAAACTAGAAGGGCCTTCAGCATCTTCTGAGTCAGAGAAGTTGGCTGGGGAAGGAGGGGACAGTGGCTTCCCAGAGTGTGTCCCCCCACCCCAGGTAAGCTTGGCTCCCCAAGCCAGAGTCACAGTCATAAGCCAACAGGCGCCTTCCAACCCTGCCCCCTGGTGGAGGCTCAGTACGCACACAGGAGGACCTCTCAGCACACACAGCCCGCCCTCACCCCCACACACTGCATACAGCCTGGCTCATGGCAATACTGGTGGAACAGTAATCCATTTTCGTGGGGTGAGGGGCTGCACTGTGTCCCCCTAAAATTCAGAATGTGACTGCACTTGGAGACAAGGTGTTTGAAGTGGAACTATAACCCGTAACCCGTAACCCTAACCCTAACCCGAATCATCCGGACAGGTCTCTGAATAGCAGGATTCCAGTCACATACCCTAGCCCCTAACCCCTACCCCTAACGATAACCCTAACTCTAAAGTTATCCCCCCAGACAGGTCTCTGAACTGCAGGATAATAGGCACGTACCCTCACACTGTCCCCAGCCCTAACCATTATGCTGGCCCTAAACTGAACCCAAACTCTAGATGTCAGGGAAAAAAAGATGTGTTACATATATACAACAGATTATTACTGAGCCATAAAAAAGAGTAAGATCTTGCCATCTGCAACAACGTGGATACAGCTACAGAGTATTATGCTAAGCAAAATAAATCAGAGAAAGAGAAATACTATATGGAGAAAATGGTAAACAAATTAAAATGAGGTCATCAGGTAGGCCCCAAACTAATATGACTGGCATCCTTATAAAAGTGATCAGGACACCAAAAGACAGAGGGAGAATCATGTGGGGACACACACAGGAGAAGGCAGCCACCTACAAGCCCAGGGGAGGCCCCAGAACAGCCCTGCCAGCACCCTGATGTCGGACTTCTAACCTCGAGTTCTGAGGAGAGAAGTTTCCACTGTTTCAGCCACAGTCTGTGGTACTTGGTTACGACAGCCCTAGAATCCAACACAAGCAACAACAAAAGGACAGTGCTGGTACAGGCCCGTCCCTGTGGAGCGGGCGGAGGTCCCTGCAGAAGGGCTTTGGGCCTCTCAAACCGGAGGTACCCATCCCTGGTGTCCATGGCCAACAGGAAAGGTGCCTAAAGATTCTCCAAGTTCCCTTCTTCAGAACAGCAGTCACTCATACCACCAAAGGTCACCGAGCAGTGCCTGGGGGGAGGGGGACACTCACTTCTCTCCACCCTCACACCCCACCCCCCGTGGCCTGAAGAAACCCCTGGAGAACTGAGCCTTCCTCCCGCCCCAAGACCCGTCTCCCTCCTCATTGTCACCCTGCCTCCCTCCTCATTGTCACCCTGCCTCCATATGGCAGCTAAACCAAGCCCTGCGCTCCTGCAGCTTCACCCTGAACTCCTACAGAACAGACACCCCGGAGACTCCAAGGAGCCATTAAAAATAAATCTTTTGTTCCCAAAACTTTCATCTGACCTCTTTCCGCTAATGCAGCAACCACTAGACTTTGTGACCGCAGTTCCCAGGCTGGCAATCACCCCCATCCCTGTTCCCTGGAGTCCTGCTGCCAGCGGCTCCCTACCCAGCTCGCTCCCAACTTAGATGGCCCCTCCCCAAGTCTCACCCACTCCAATTTGCACTTGTGCTAAATCAGGAAGTTGGACCACAGGGAATAAACCTGACAAACTCAAAGTTGCATGCCTCAGGCACTCACCTGGGTCCTGACGTCATATCCACATTGTGTGTTCACAACTTTTTGCTATAAGAAAAGCAGGGAAAAAAATGGTCATTTTTGTTCTCTTGAGAAGCCAGTGGTAGAAGGTTCTAGAAAAGTCCCAACCAAACATCAGCAAACATCTGTACAAATTTCATTATAGCTCACATCCTTTAATCCCAATGCCAACTAACCTTTCACACTAGGACAAAGGTTGACCAACTGTGTGTGTGAGGGACACCCATCTATGTAGCAACTATTCAACTCTGCTCTCGGAGCACAAAAGATATGGACAATACATAAATGAATGTGCATGGCCACAGCTCAGTAAAACTTCATTTATGGACACTGACATTTAAATTTCATATAATTTTCACCCATCACAAAATATTATTCTTCTTTCACTTATTGTCAGCCATTTACAAATGGCTGAAACTACTCTCAGCTTGCAGATTATACAAAAACAGAGAGGAGGCTGGATCTGGCCCATGGGTCACAGTTTGGCAGTGCCTGAGCGGGAAGATGAAAGTTCCACTCGCTCAGTATTTCATGGTCACTGTGGGGATATCAGGCGCTGGCTGTGTGGCCGCAGCAAACCAGAGCTTCCTGGTCTGGGGAGTGGGTCGTGTGACAGTGGCTCTGCCCTGCCTGCTCCGAGCCCTGGGGCCGCATACTGGGCACCTGTGAGCACACCAAGAGCTGTAGAAGGCTCAGTTCTAGCAAATGTTCAATGCTCCTTCACAGATCACCCCAAGGGCCCTGGTTCTGGAACCCAGGGACCCAGACTATGGACTGGAAATGAGAACAGGTGAAGAAGAAAGGCGAGAAGCCTCCACCACCCCTAAGTGGTAAGCCCCGCCCCCCCCGCCCCCCAGTTCTGTGCACCGGGCATTCTCGTCAGGACGGTGAAGAAGACGGCCCAGGACTCACCACATTTCTAGCATTTCACCCAGGCACCCGAAGTGAGAGCCCCTGAAGGGAGGGACACGACTGGTTTTCTCCTGCCTCACCCACAACACTAGAGCAAGGGCAGGTCATGCAAAAAATGTGCCTGGGATTTACACACAGAGGACTTGGGAGCTGCAGACCCTGCCGTGGTATGCAGAGGGAGCACAGAGGCAGCCTGGAGCCCGGAACTGCTGCACGCCCCCTGGGCAGGCTGACTCACCGCAGGGTCCGGCACGCAGCAGGAGAAGGGCACCCCACACTTCTCGCGGCTGTAGCTGGCACCACTACAGTTGAAGTAGATGTTGAGGTCCCAGTCTTCTGGCCCATATGCCCCGCAGCACTGGTTCTGGGGTCACAAAAGCCGAGAACTGTCAGGGGCTCTGGCTCTGAGCCAGGGCTGTGACCTCCCCCGCCCACAGGGGATTGGGGACAGGAGGGGAAGCGCTGCTCCTCGAACACACAGAGAAATCCAGGCCCCCCCACTGACCTCCCGCATGCACGGATGCTAAGCATGGTAACCTAGGCAGCCTCTAAGAAGGAAACCAGGAAACCTCATCTCAGACCCCCCCTCACCACCAGGGTCCAGCATGCAGGACCGCCTCCACAGTGTTCCCTGGCCTCCCCGGGGACACAGCATTCAGGTCCAGACCCTCCTCCCCCTGGAGCTTCTCCTTCTTCCACCTCGCCTCAGCCCAAAGTGGATTCCTCACTCTCCTCAGAGACCCTCAGTATCTCCAATGCAGTTCTCTCGTATCCTCCAAGAGAACCCCTCCTTGTGGGCAGTGAGTGGGGCTTCCTCCCAGAGAAATTTCCAAGCTGGCCTTATTTCCCTTAGGTGCCTCTTTACAAAAAACAGCTGCTAGACGTCTACTCCCAAGGCCAGAATCGTGAGCAGGGTGAACAGTTCACACAATCATAGCTCAGCCCCCCTAACCTGGGGTCTCTGCACCCCCCACTGTCTGGTATAGTTGCAAACAGAATCACCGCTCGTCTACAAACTTGTAAAACCAAACACTGAAAATGGCACAGTGATGTCAAGGGCCTCCCAGACCAGGAGCAGACTCCGTTGTCACACCTGTCCTGGCTGCTGACATGGCATTGGCCATGATCACAACAAATACAGGACCAGGGTTCCTGGCTGTATTCTTTTATTTCTAAGACTAAAATCCCACGCCCCCCCACCCTTTACCCTGCCGTGGTTCCAGCAGCTTTCATGACTCCCAAATATTTCAGCGTGAGGAATCTCCACAATTTACCGAATGCCTCTGGAGAGTGTATTTTCAAGAGGAAAGGACGGCCCTAGAGAAGAGTGCCCTGTCCTCAAGGCTAGCGGGGGCCAGGAACACCCGGGCACGCCGAAGCTCTGAGACAGCAGGGAACAGCGGGAAGGCTCAGTGAGGGCAGGAGGAAATGGCTGAGGTGGGATTTCGAAGGCAAATGCCGGTCACTATTAAGACACAGGAAGTGTCTCTGGTCACATAAAGTGGGTTTAGCTGGGTCCCGGGATATACGACGTAAGGGTAAAGTTTTAGTGAACATGAGAGTGGACCAGAGTTTTTTTTAATGCTTGCTAGCTTGTTTTCTCCTCAGAACCCAAGTGTTCCACGGGAAGTCCCTGGGGAAGTGAGGTTTTCCGGCAGCGCACAGACGGACCACAGGACCGCCTTGCCCCAGCCGGGGCGGGAACAGGCCCCCCAGGGCAGGGCGGCAGTGGTCCAAGCCTCCAGGTGCAGCTGCACACAAGGGAGGCGGAGGCCAGATGGAGTCAAGGCCAAGGCCTGGGAAGGCTTAGACAGCCCCCTGGGGACATATTCCAGGGAGGTCACATTCCTCCCCATCTGGGGAAGCTTCCTCCAGGCAGCTCTGCCCTCTTGAACAGGAAGGGGAAAAGGTCCCAGGGAGGTAGGGGACAGGAATAGCCTCAGACGGTGAGTCATGCGCCGGGGAGGAGACGCTCTGCCCCTGGGTACCCAGAGCGCCTGGGGACCTGAGGCCGCCTGTGGCCAAGACCGGAGAAATCTGGGCCCCTGGAGGAGGGCGCCCGCGGGGGCAGCAAGACCGCCTGCCCCACGAAAATGGGGGAGGACACACTGCAAACACACCTACATGGACAGGGAACAGTAAATGGGCAGAGCCAAACTGACCGGAGGCCAGAGCGGCCCTTCCCATAGCCTTCCCGCCACCTGCCATGTGGAGGAGGGACACCCTGGGGTCCCCATTAGCCGAGGCCTGGGTAGCGTGCACAGCCAGGGAAGCCCACGCTCTAGCCAGGAGGCCAGCGTGGACGCGGTGCTTACCGCTTTCTGAAGGGAGTCAATGAGGTTCTGCAAGTCAATGTCATCCCGGTAGGATCTGATGTTGCTCTCAAAGAACTCCCGGAACCGGTCCCTCACCCAGTCCTGGAAGAGGAAGGCCAGCACGGCCACGGCCAGCTCCAGGAAGAAGATGAGCACGATGGTACCACAGAACTGCGTGGTGGCAAGAACAGAGTCATCACACCTCCGGCCTCCAGCCAGGCACAAAGCCTCGTCTGACCCGGGATCGATGCCTGCCGCAACGAGGGTGAGCTCCACCCCTGCAACGGGAGTGCCAGAGCCCCTGGGAACCCCACGTGACTGGCTGGCAGCCCCACCCCCTCTGTAAATGGAGAGGTGCACCCACACCCCCATCACAGCACCACTGGGAAGAGACAAGTAAAAGGACAAGAAAGCTCCAAGCCACTATGTCCCCCACTTCCTGTGAGGCAGCCTCCCTCCCCAACAAGGAAGACCCATCCCGGGAAGGAAGGGCTAACCAACCCCACCAGGCCACCAGCAACTCTAGGGCAGAGCCTGTGCCCCAGACACAACACCTGACCACTCTCCTCGTACATACAACCATCCAAGTTGCTAGAAATCTACTGTTGCCCCCACTTTAGGGACAAGGAAACAGATGCTCACTCTGGCACACGGCTTGCTTGAGGTCACACAGCTCATGCAGGACATCTGAGTGCCTCTGTACGTGGCAAGACCTCTCTAGAAGCACAGCACCCCTGGCCACCACAGCGGTGGCCCTCTGCAAGGGCCCCCTGCAGCCGCACCCCTCCCATCCCATCCAGCAGACTTCCAGCCAGCAGTGTGTGAGTTCCCCCGCCCATTACCACCACTGGTCACCCTGCGCTCTAAGGCGGGAGGCCACAGCAGGCAAGGGTCTCAGGGTAAGACAAGGGGAAACACCCCCGCACGTGCACACACAAAGACAGACACATACACACCAGATCCTCCAAAACCTAGCCTCCATTCACACAGAAGGAAGATACTAAATATATTTTTTAAAGGAAAAAAAATGAGAAGAAGGAAAAAAAAAAAAACCACATGTTTTGCTTTTTAAATTAAGCCCAGGGAAGAGAAGGCTTGATCTAATAAATTCAACAAATAATATACTGCAAAACACGATTATGTGTTTTCCCCACCAGGTGCTATTTAATTTTAACTGAACTCATTTCAGCATGAATTTTTATCTAAATATAAAACCAAACCCTAAGTAACTGGCGGTTCTGCCAGGAAATTAAGGATTCTGCGTTGCACATCCCAACACACACACCCTGGAGGAGGAAAACGGTTTCCTAACTTTACTGGCAACATCTTTTGATCTTAGCCAAGAAGGGCAAAGGTGAGTATCGAACAAACAACTCCTTCAGAACTTTGGAGGGAAGTAAGAGGCAAGGGAGGGGGACAGGAGCTGGCTGCTTAGCCATCTCTTCCCTCCAGAACCTGAACACCAGAACGGCCCAACTTCTCCAGGGGTGAGCAGCTGACTGTTTCCTAAAATCTTCCCGGTCGGTGGGCAGCCTCCTCCCCACATGGCTGGGGCCCAGGGGGCCCTGTAAGAGCTACGACCCTCTTTGGCCAGATAAGGGGTAAGCCTGCCCAGCAGAGTCCACACCCCCACCCACCCCCACATCTGCGGCTACTCACAAACTTGAGCAGACAGATGTTCTCCCGCAGGGCGCCCACGCAGCCCGCGAACCCCAGCGTGAACATTACCACGCCCACCATCAGGACCAGCACCACAGGGTCGATTCCATGCAGCCGGGTCACTTTGGTGAGGTCAGACAGCACCCCCTGAAAGAGGCAGAGAAAGCATCAGCTTCGGGGACTCAAGGGTGCCTGGGGGAGTAAGGGGGACCTAGGTTATGTCCAGAGCTAAAATAAGGACAGGGACCTGTCTTCTGAGGCTCAGTCCTGTCCTTAACAGCCAGGCCAGAGCACAGAGCATGGCCCCTGCCCACTTGCCCTCTTAGAGCCCCCTCTGCCCACAGATCCTTGCCCACCTCAGCTCCCAGGGCCCTTGCATGCAGGAATCCTGGGCTGCACCTTGGCTGTGAGTCCCTCCCAGGCCGACCCCATGTTTTTTTGGAGACTGCAGGGTGCCTGTGCCAGGCCTAGAGTGCAGGGGGGCCCTGGGGAACCCTGTGGTCTCCGTCCAGGCACCTTAGGGCCAGAGCCTCGCCCTGGCCTCTGGCCATGTGACGGCTTACTCTGTACTCAGTTTGTGGAGAACTCCACTACCCTGAGCTGAAAACAGCATCAGTATGCACACTGTTTTGGAAACACC